>PVKU01008663.1:0-71038 GCA_004027475.1 Anoura caudifer | reverse complement strand
TCCCCTGTTGCTAACCCTCCATGTGCTTCTGTGGTTCTATTCCTGTTCTAGCTGTTTGCTTAGTTTCCCTTTGTTTTAGGTGTGGTTGTTAATATCTGTGAGTTTGCTGTCTTTTTACTGTCATATTTTTATCTTCTTTTTCTTAGGTAAGTCCCTTTAACATTTCATATAATAAGGGCTTGATGATGATGAACTCCTTTAACTTGACCTTATCTGAGAAGCACTTTATCTTCCCTTCCATTTTAAATGACAACTTTGCTGGATAGAGCAATCTTGGATGTAGGTCCTTGACTTCCAAGTCTTCAAATACTTCTTTCCAGCCCCTTCTTGCCTGTAAGGTCTCTTTTGAGAAATCAGCTGACAGTCTGATGGGAACTCCTTTGTAGGTGACTGTGCCCTTATCCCTTTCTGCTTCTAGAATTCTCCACTTCATTTTAATCTTGGCTAATGTAATTATGATGTACCTTGGTGTGTTCCTCCTTGGGTCCAACTTCTTTGGGACTCTCTGAGCTTCCTGGACTTCCTGGAAGTCTATTTCCTTTGCCAGCTTGGGGAAGTTCTCCTTTATTATTTGTTCAAATAAGTTTTCCACTTGTTGCTCTTCTTCTTCCCCTTCTAGCACCTCTATAATTCAGATGTTGGGACATTTCAAGATGTCCTGGAGGTTCCTAAGCCTCTCCTCATTTTTTTGAATTCTTATTTCTTCATTCTTTTCTGTTTGTTTCTTTCTTCCTTCTGGTCCACTCCATTGATTTGAGTCCTAGTTTTCCTCCCATCTCTATTCATTCCCTGTGCATTTTTCTTCATTTCACTTATTGTAGCCTTCATTTGTTCATCTAATTTGTGACCAAAATCAACCAATTCTGTGAACATCCTGATCACCAGGGCTTTGAACTGTGCATCGATAGGTTAGCTATCTCTTGGTCGCTTAGATGAATTGGCTCTGGGGCTTTGATTTGTTCTCCCGTTTGAGCCACTTTGGGTTTTTTTGTTTTTTTTTTTTGTTTTGGTCTGGTCATGCCTGTTATGTAGTGAGGGGCTAAGCCTTAGGTGTTTCCCAAGGCGGGGCAGCCCCGTTGCTGGGTAGTGATGCTGTATGTGGGGGCAGGGTCCAAGAGGGAACATGGCACTTGCTCCTCTCTCTCTTGGATTCCAGAACCTTCTGCTGCTTCCCATTTTCCTGGATTATCTGCACATGAATGTGGGACCATCTGGTCAGCCAGCTGCCTTAAGCTTCCTCACTGGGTCTGCACTATTGCCACCCCGTGCCCAGGGTCCGCTAGCTGCCGCCTGTGCACCTGGGGTCTGCTAGTCACAACCTGCATGCCCGGGATCTGCCAGCAGCTGCTGCCTGTGCTCCCGGGTCCACTAACCTCCACTTTTTCCTGCTGCTACTCCGCCTCTCTTACTGGTCTGGATGAATAGTTGTTGGACTTCCATACAGTTCAGTTTTCTATCAGTTCTGGTTGTTTTCTTGTTTCTAAATCTTTGTTGTCCTTGATTTTGGTTGTGTGAGGAGGCACAGTGTGTCCACCTATGCGTCCATCTAGGCTGGAAGTCCTAAATTTATTTCTAAAAAATAAAAGTAATATATTTTTCTTGATGCTCTTGTAAATGGAATTGTTTCCTTAATTTCACTTTCAATTTGTTCCTTGCCACTGTATTGAAATAGCATGGGTTATCATGAATTGATCTTGTATCCTGCCACCTTGCTGGACTTATTTATTAGTTCCCATAGATTTTTTAAATATATTTTATTTATTTATTTATTTATTTATTTAGAGAAGAGAAGGGAAGGAGAAAGAGAGGGAGAGAAACATCAATATGTGGTTGCCCCTCATGTGTCCCCAACTGGGGACCTGGCCCACAACCCAGGTATGTGCCCTGACTGGGAATCGAACCAGCAACCCTTTGGTTTGCAGGCCCATGCTCAATCCACTGAGCCACACCAGCCAGGGCAGTTCCCGTAGATTTTTAGCAGATTCCTGGGGATTTTCTGGACAGAAGACCATGTTGTCTAATAGAGAAGTTTTGCTTCTTTCTTGATGATTTCGGTACTGTTTGTTTAATGTTCTTAACTAATTGTCCTACATCCTTGTTTTGGGGCTATCTCTTTTTTCTAGCTTAACTCTTGTCTCTTGTAAATTTTGTCTTATTAATATATAAGTACTGTTTATGTGGGAAGGATACTCTCTGTTGCAAATTCTCACACATCTGTAGTAGGCTGGAGTATCCTTCCAAATCTACCCCTTGTTCTGCTGTTATTGTAGGAATCTTGAGTGCTGCATCCACTACCAGTTGCTCTTTCTCTATCTTGAGCGTTGGGCATGTCAGCCACTTCTCTGAGCGTGGTTTTCTCTTGTTAAAATGGAGATAACAATGATTTCTTCCCTGTTGTCTTCTGGATGGTTCTGAGTGCCGCACAAGGTCGGGAATGTGGGTACAGACTTGCATTGCTGCAGTAGCAGTGATGCTGATGGCAAGCACCTGGAAACGAAGGCAAACTGGGACGTGCAGCTTCCATGGCGCCATGGCCCAGCGCAGTTCCACCCCTACCACCTTCCCAGTGGCCATTCTTGGTGTGTCAGTTTCCATTCCTCAGTTTCCCCAACCATAAGGTAGAGATGGCCACCTTCCTCATAGGGGTGCAACCCAGCAAACACCCGTTAAGCACCCAAAGTTGTTTGTACTTATCCAGAAGTGAGCCCTCTCCCCCACAACTGCACAAACCACAAGGGCCCCCCAGGTTCACACTCTGCCTGATGAGGTCCCCCAGGTTCCTAGTGGGGTAGAGGTAGGGTGGACTAATGCATCTTGGTCAAGCACAGCCAACCCTGGCCTTCCTTGTTACTGCCCACAGTGAGGGTCTGGGAAGCCTCAGCCTCCCTAATGGCAGAATACATGGTGGAAACTGAAGTCTGGCTCTGCTGCTACCTCTGCTGCCACCCTCACCATAAGTGGGGCAGGACTGTGTGGCAAGGGCTGGGGTGGCTTGGCCTCTCTAAGCCTTGGGGATGGTTGTGGGCCATTGTGTGAAGCACCAGCATGGGGTGTGTGAGTGTGCATATGTGGCCCTCCAGAGTGACGATTGCTGCTCTGGGCAGTCCTGGGTTATGTGAAGCAGGATGCTGTGTATTCCACAGTGGAGCCTTCCATGGCTGCTTCCAGGTGGATGTGGAGTTTGTGGGACACTCCAGCCCAATACAAATGTCCTGTGTATATGTATACTTGGAAAGCAGTTTTGCTGGAGGTCAGTTGTAGATTAAGAATGAGTCCAGGTAAATTCTCAAATTTGGGGCCAAAGCAAGTAAAGGATGGAGGGTTGGTAACTAACATCAAAGATAAAATAGGGGAAGCCATGGCACAAGTCAGTTGGCAGCACAGAAGCTTGGCTGGATCATGGTGGGCCGAGTGGACAACAGGACATCATGCCTGGCATGCAGGGGGTGGTCTTGGCTGGAGCATCACAAGGAGGACAGGTAAAGTGTTGTTTCTGGTCAGCATGGAATAATGGAGTCTTCACCCTGGAGGAGCTGGCCTCTGTTCCCCTGCCCTCCCCACACATTGCTCCAGTCTTGGCCACTGTGCAGAGGATGTTGGGCACTGGGCCCCTGCAGGGCACCTCCAGGTCAGTGTGTTTGCTGGCACAGGCTGGACAACCAGCACATCGAATCTCTCTGTTCTCCAAGGTGAACTGCTCTGCCTTCATGCACTAGTAGTACACATCAATGCTCAAAATAAGAACATTCCAGAAAAGCAGAAGGAAGAGCCTCTTGCACTTGGGCTGAGGAGGCATGAACATCCATAGCAGCTTCATTCCACATACCCCAACAGGCAAAACAGCTCATATGCCCAGCAGCAGGGGACAGAAGCAAACAGAGCATGTGCAGCATGGCACCTCGCACATTGTGCAGAGCAGGGGAAACTAGGCAGAAAGGGCATGTGCTGTGTGTGTGTACACATGTCTGTGGGTGTATGTGTTGAGAAGGTAGGACAGAGCTACCTTTCCTTATTTTGAATTTCTGCCCTATAACATGAACTGTATGACCTCAGGAAATGACTTAACCACTCTGTGCCTCAGTTTGCTCTCCTGTGAAGTGAGGAGAATGATGATTCTTCCTTGGAAGGTGCTGTGCAGATCAATGAGTTAATGTACATAAAGCAGATGGAACAGTGTCCAGCTCACAGTAAGTTCCACATAAGTGCCAGCTGTTGTCATTGTTATTATTTTATAAAACATGCTTGTGATTGCCACTTTATGCAGTAAGCACGTTGCAAAATTTTAGGATGCCCTTGCTGACATTCATCACCAGGATGTACCTCAATTTGCTACACCAAACCCCCATAGCTGGAAATGTTTCTTCTTACTCTTCAAAGGTGAACATCCTGGTATAGAAATCCTGGCAGCACATTAATAATTATTTCCTTTGGCTAGATCCTCAGAGGCAAATGCAACATAAGGATCTTAATTCATTTACCAAAGTCCATCCAGAAGGTTTGGATCTGCACCCATCAGCAAAACTCCAGAGAAGTTGCTCCCAGGACCTTGCTAACTCTGCACTTGGCCTGTTTTTTTTTCTTTTTGCCAAGTTGAGGAATAAAAGATTTGCATTAATTTGAATTAGTGTTTCTTCAGTTATTGTGAGGGCTTTTTTTTCCATGTGTGTTGGCCATTTGTGTCTTTTGTGAAATGCTTGCCCGCACATCAGTCTGTTCTTTTTTATTTGGATGTTCAGCTTTTATTGGTGTATAAGATCTCTTTATAAACTAAGGGTATTGAACCTTAGTCCTGTATTCTCCAACTGTCTTTTCCAAATTTTTCATCTGAATTTATGTTTGTTTTCAATTATTAAGGTATAACAAAAGTTTCTGCTTTTTACTTATTATACAATCCATCTGTTGATCTCTCTCTCCCTTGTTTTACTTCTTGATTCTGTCATTGGAGCTATGCTTGTGTTAATAAATTCAAGGGGGTTCACTGCTTGGGGTGCTCTACCCAGGCTGCTGTACTCAAGAACAATGTTACAGAACAAAAAACATGGGAGTTCGACTGCCTGTCACCACAAAAGCCAAACTCATGAGGTGAGTGCTGATTCAAAAGGAAAAAGGTTTTATTTGGATGTTGGGCCATGTTGGAGAATGGGTGACTCCCTGTTTCAAATCTCATTTCCTCTGCAAAACCCAGACAAAACTCTGCCATCCTCAGCAAGACCAGAACAAAAGGCAGTGCTCAGAATTCGGGCTCCATTTCAAAGTACCATCCTTTGGAGCCTGAGGCGGCTGCTAAGTGGTCATCCAGGTAGCTTAGCTTGTTCCCAGCTGCCATCTGGCTTCAGGCTCCCTCCTGGAGGCTGTGTGTGGAGTTGGCATGGCCATGACCATGTGGCTGTTGGGGCTACAAAGTCACGTGCTTCTGGAAGGGAGAGCTTGTGAACATACCAGTGAATGCTTCACCAGGTCAGAGAGAGAAAGAGAGACTCCCTCCTGGGTACCATGAGCTATGTGACTGCTAACATCACGTGGCCCATGGAGAGGACAGGCCAGCGCACTGTCCAAGTGCAGGTCTGGAGCAACAACTGGCGGGCAACAGCAGAGCTGGTCCCAAGTAGAGAGTGATGAGCAAGAGCAGGGTCGGCCTGAGCAATGACTGACGAGCCAGAGCCGAGCTGGTTCAAGCAGTAGGCAATGAGGAAGAGAGAACATGCATTTCTCTATTCCCCTGGGGCAATATCTGTTTCTGGTGTGGGGCCAGCCATGTGCTTTTTCAGAAAGACCAATTAACTTCCTAAACTTTCCTGTGCTTTGGGTGGGTCCACCTCCCAACCAATCCCTTCTTTCCCTAGGCTAGACTGACAGGCCTCTTTAGTTCAGCACCACTCCCCGCTGCCCTTCTGACTTCTCTGGCATAAGTGCCTGCCTTCCCCTGGTCCCACCCCCAATCTGATACCAGAAGAGCAAGGGCAAGGGCTTTTCTCCTTATCCATTCCTCTTTCTACCTTTACTCGGGCTGGGACCCTATCTATTCATCCTTTTAGTCCCTGGTGCTGTAGTGCTGGGGCTCATCCATTCCTCTTCCCAGGTTTCAGTGCACTCAGTGTAAGAAACTCTCCCTACCATTGGTGGTGGAGAAATGGAGACAACTGTACTTGAACAACAATTAAAAAAACCCCACAAAACTCTCCCTACCACCATCCCAGCTGGTGCAGGAGACTCCCCTGACTCCACCACTTCCGTGGCTTCCCTGCCCTTGGGGCCTCAGAGCACGTGGCAGTGGCTGTTGCAGGCTCAGCCATTTCCAGGAGAACGCTCTGCTGAAGCCCAGCCCAAGCACTTAGGGTACAGGCTTGTCCACCTGTAACAACAAGATGTGGTTGTCTTGTTGCAAGGTAGTTTTTACTGGGAGCAAGTAAAGGAGACCGGATTCACTTCTAGAGCTCTCTCTCCCCAAAGGGAGGATTAGCTATTGCATACATAACAGTACTTGGTTAATTACATGTTGATTTTTTTTCTTTGCAATTGGCTACTCTTATCTGGTTGGGTTCCTGTCAAGGTCATTCTGTTTACAGCTAGTCTGCAAAATATTGTACATTTTAACATTTATAGCTAGAATAGCATTTAGTAAGAAACTCCCAGACCTTGGGATCCTTGTCCTAACACTTGGGTAATCATTGTATATTTGCTTTTGTTGCCTTCTGATGCATGATACTTTTTTATTTTTCTTTTCCTCTGTGCCAAGCTTTGCACATGCATTTTATTTTTTAATTTTTTCCTATACCTATAAAATCTACCTTTTGATTTGTAGGTTTGTGTCACATTTCTTCTTTTTTAAAGAACCCTCTGCTCAAAATTCTGTTTGTTTTTTATCTGTTTGTCTCTTTAAAAAGAATTCACCCATCCCCCAACTCTCCTCCCTATTAGCCACCATCAGCTTCTGTATCTATAGGTCTGTTTCTGTTTTTTTTTGTTTATTAATTTGCATTGTGTTTTAGATTCCACATGTAAGTAAAATCATATGGTATTTGTCTTTCTCTAGCTAACTTATATCACTTAGCATAATCCCCTCTAGGTCCCTCAGTGTTGTGGCAAGTGGCGAGATTTTACTGTTTTTATTGGTGAGTAATATTCTAGCATGTTTCTATTTTCAACACTGTGGTCCTCAGAATACTGAGTTCACTTAATGTAGGGATTAGCTCTGTTTATTCCCAGGCCACTGGCTCTGTGGCTGCCACTCTGGTCTGGGTGGCTGGTTCAGCTCCAGAGCATCATACAGCCATTGGGGCAGTGGTGCCTATTCCATGTAGGGGCTGCTGCCAAGCCCCTACCTTCCAGGGTGGGGTCCTCATGCTGTCTCATCTCTCTCTCCCTAGGTATGTGCACCCAAGTGCAGCCACCCAAAAGGGGTACCCTGCAAGTCCTTCGTGGTGATGGTACTTCTGTGGGGACTGTAATCGTATTCCACTGCCCCTCAGGACACCAGATGGTGGGGTCCGGCCTTCTCACCTGTACCTGGAAGGGGAGCATCGCTGAGTGGTCTTCAGGGACCCCTGTGTGCAAGTGTGAGCCCAGATCCCTGGAGATACCCCCAGATCAGCTGTTGCCCTGGGTGGGAGGGGCCTGATGCTGTCACATGAACATTGTGGTATCCACAGAAAAGGTGCAGTGGGTGTCAAGTCACAGCTGGGCCTCTGTGTAAGGCCCTCCTCATGGTGCTGGTTGCCCTTGGTGGCTCAACATCCACAGTGTGGATGCAAGTCCTAGCAGGTGCTCCAGATCCTAGGTCTGTCACTGAATTGGCCTGTCACTTCCAAGAGGTTACTTGTGCTGTCTGAGCTGGCACTTACCTATTCTCTAAGCATGCACATGGCAAGCCTTAATATATGCCAAGAATTCTAGAACTAGGGACACCGAGGGCCAGGATGCATCAGGCCCAGGAGCCCTGGTCTAGGGGAAGAGATGGTTTTTTATTTATTTGTTGTATACAGTGTTAAAGGATAATACCCAGCACAGCATTTTTCAAAGGGAGGCTTATGCAACAAAAAAGGCTCAGTAATCAAAACAGTTTGGAAAAGACCACATTAATAGGCTGCAGGACTTCTCAGTGCCTTTAAATGCTCATGTGCTGGGTAAATCTCTGAGAAAGAGGGAGTCTATTAGGATTAGATTCCCAGAGATACAAAATCCAGCATAACAGGAGTTAGCCAAAATAATGGGCTATGGGAGCTTTCTCTTACCTATAGCCCTCAGATTAGGCAGTCCTAGGCTCATATGGTACCCCACAGTGGGGACCCAGGCTCTTTCCATGTTGTGGCTATGTTGGGTGTGACTTCAACTCTGTGATCCAGGTAACGGCAACTGTGTTCCAGGCAGTAGTTATGGGTTTAGGAGCAGGGCAAAGAAGGGTCTTAGAAGTTGTCTCACACCCCTTCCCCTTGTAAACCACTGGCTAGAACATGGTCATGTGACCACATGAAGCTGCAAAGGAGGCTGGGAAATGTAGTCTTCAGTATCAATGGCCAGTGTCCAGCTAGTGCCAGGGGCTGGGGGTGTGAACAGTGCTGCAGGGGAGAGTAGCTGGCATTTCTTAAATTAGGATTCTGGGTCTTGTTTTCCCAGAATATCCTTTAGAACATAATGGAACTAGTTCTCAGCCCATAGCCTAGGTCACATGGTTGATATGTGGCAAAGATGGGCATTTTTCTTGGTTTTTGCCTTCTTGAGATGGGTCCCTGAAGGTCTTTGCCAGCTTGGGGCATTGTGGAAACAGATCGAGAACTCTCTGCTGTCATCTGGCCTCCAGAGCCCAGGCTGCAGTGTGTGTGAAAGTCAGAGGGGCCTCACTGAACTCTGTGTCAGAGCTTTTCCCAGTGTGCCACTGTGGACTCTTACACACCCTCCAAAACCCTACTCAAACACCCCTTAATTGGGAGGCAGTCTTCCCTGATAGCCCCACTCCTACGACAATGTGCACAGACCTTAGCCTTAGCAGCCAACACCTCCCTGCCTCCCCTACAGAATGGGGCTCACTGAGGGTGGGCTGGGCAACCACTGCAGGACCTGGGTGAGCCATGCCTAGGAGCTGGTCTTGTCTCCCATAGCTGTGCCAGCTCGTGAGACCTTCGGCTTCAGGGTGGCCGTGATCGCCTCCATCATCAGCTGTGCCATCATCCTGCTCATGTCCATGGTCTTCCTCACCTGTTGCCTCCTGAAGTGTGTGAAGAAGACTAAGCAGCGGCACCTTGACAGGTACAGTGGCCTCAGCATTCTTGCAGGAGGTATGCCTATGACCTTGAGCTCTGACTACTCCCCAGAGCCAGGAGCTGGCCCAGCACTACCCAAGGGGTGCTAGCACCCAAGGCCATTCCAGGCCTCTTAAGGATGTCCAGGGGGCATGAGGAGTGGGGTCACCCTACCAAGAGCTGCCCTGACAGCCCACACTGGCTGCAGATGAGGTCAGTCAGAGTCTCCCCACGGCTGTTGGGGCTTGGCATTCTGGTCATTGAGCGTCACGGTCATGGAGGACACATGGGCTGTAAGTACGGTGATTGTGTCATCCTACAGTACAGTCTGCCTGCACACAGTGTGTGCTCTGCTGTGTTGGGTGTGCAGGGCTGGTGAGCTGCAGTTATCTACAGGCTGTAGGTGGAGACTAGTTCACAGCCAGCTGCTTTTTCACTGTAAGTTGTATTCTGAGGGAATATGTTTTAAAATATTTTTTAATAGTGGTAAAATGTTTGTAACATAAAATTTACCATTTTAATTATGTTTAAGAGTAGAATTCAAGGACATTAGTTCCATTTACAGAATTGTGCCACCATTGAGGCAGTCCATCTCTAGAACTTTCCACTGCCTGCCTTTGAAAGTAGAGTGTTCGGGCTCCTGATCATTGGTGACTGCTTCCACCCTCCAGTGGCAGAGCTGAGGAGTGGCAACAGCACCACCAAATTCTCACAGTGTGGCTTGCAGAGACTCAGGGGTGGCAGCCTGGACACTTGTAGACCTGAATATCCTCCTGCATCTTTCCGCAGAACTGCCCAGCTGTGGCTCCAGCTGCGAGGTGAAGATTTGGAGACAATGCAGGCTACCTACCTGGGCCTCAAGGGCTTGAATAACAACAACAGTGGCCATTTTGAGTCTAGGAGCCAGCCTGGCCAAGGGCATGACAACCACAGCTTTACCAGGTGGGCACAGGCCTAGGAGTGGGGGCAGGGGATGAGGGGATCCCTGGCTTGGTCAAGGCAGCACCAAAGACCAGGACCCTGTGGGTACTGGCTGCCCTGATGTGCTGAGCAGGCTCACCTGGGCTTTAAATCCTGGCCCAAAGACAGGCTGATGATCCTGCTAGCACCCAGTCCTGACCTTGCACCTTAGCACACTGAACCACCACCCACCCCACATCTTTATCTTCAGAATTCAAACCTGAGGAAAAGGTGAAGCTTCTGCACATGACTATTCTGTTCACCTAGACCCAGCAGGTCTCCCTGGTGTGCGCATAGACTCACTGTGTCCTCCCATCTCCCTTTCTCTCCCTTTCGACACAGAGGATTTTTTCTTACGCACCCAGTGCTGACTCAGGGAGTCTAATCCTGGCTGAATGTGGATTGTGATATTGTACATCTCCCCATGTAGGCACCTGCTTTGAGTGCGCACTCTCTTACTCAGGACCCCACATGGCACTGGCAGCCAGATCTCTAGACTCCATAAATGGGGATAGGCTTTTTGTCTTGGTGGCCAGTGGTCCCCTACAGAGGCCGTGTTTCAGACTGTCTGGCTGTATTTCTTTTGCAGGTGCTGTGGGTGGTGCTGGTGCAGATCAGACTGGTCCCCATGGGCATGTGCGGTGGGGTGTTTGGTGAGGGCAAGTCCATGTCAGGCGATGAAAAAGGGACTCTGCAAGGGATCACTCTGCTGCCCCCAAACCATTGACTTGGGCCTCAGCATCCAGGGATGATCTTGCTGGAATCAGTTTTTCCCCTGGGGCTTACAAAATAGTGATTTTAATTCTGTTGTTATTCTGTCATTTTTTTTTCCTATAAGAAATGAGAATGAATTCTGTTTATTTCTAAACTTTTCTTTTTATTTTGTTGTTTTTTTGTGTTACTACGAACTCATGGGTATTCTTTTCTAGAGCTTTATTTTGGGGAAATTTCACGAATGTACGAAAGCAGAGAATAATGGTGTAAGGAGTCTCCTGTCCCCACCTGCCATCCTCAGTAGTTTCTGCCCCCACATCATCTGGACACAATTTCCTGTGGGCTGCAACCCACCCCCTACTCATGCCCCTTCCATTCCTTTCTCCCACAAGACATCCCAGACCATCTAGTGCTTTCTCTGCCCAGGCCTGGGTGGCTGCCCCTCCATGGAGTTGGGCAGAGGGCAGCATTCAGAAACTGGGCCTGCTTCACAGAGGCAGGTGGCCTGTCCCCACAGGAAACTTCCCAGGGAGGCAGGTACTTCCAGCTTCAGTTTCCTCACTTGTACAGTAAGGATCTTGCCAGTGCTCACCCCCTGGCCCTGTTGAAGTGATTAGAGTGAGGTTAGCGCTTAGTGAGTGCCAGCTGCTGTTAATTCTGCTCTTATCCCTGCCACACAGATAAGGAAACAGACATAGGAGGTAGTGACCTGTTTGGGCTTGGTGTGTGTCCATCTGGTCCCATGTCTGTCTGCCTGTGACACTCTGGGCATGCCCTGTGGGAGGAACTGGTCCCAACTCCCTCTCTTGAGGTTCAGACACTATGCCTGCCTCACAGTGGTGCTTCATGCCTGCTGCTTCATGTCCTTTCCATGTGATGTGACAGGCTGTCATGTTGCCCTGGTGGTCAGAGAGACCCCAAGTTTTGCTACAGATACTCCAGTGTTTGTGAGACCCTTCCTGACTATGCTCTGGTTTTGGTAAATGTTAGTGATTAGAGCTACTTTTCTTGACATTTTGGGGTGATCCTAGGAACAGACTATGTAGACCAAATAGTCTCAATATTTTTATTACCAAATTCTTTCTTCAGAGAGGAGTGGAGATGTTTTCACAGCTGCACATCACTGAGTGTTAATGCTGTGTTTCTACTCATTGACTTAGCAGGTGTCACTCTCACAGGTAGTTTTCGTCAGCATTTCATTCCATTTCTATGATTAACAGTGAAGAAGAGCATTTTCTCCAGCCCTTTGCTTACCAGTTGCATTCCTGGTTTTAGTCATTTTGTGTTTGCTGTGCCAGATAGCCTGCTGGTGTTTTTCTGAGTTCTAGGAGCTCTGTATACTGTGTGGAAATGAGCCTCATTCAAGAGTTGGCTCCAAGCACTTTCCTTTTTGTTTTAGTCATGTTAGGGTGGTCTTGCTCATGCCTTTCCTTTTCATACAGTCAGATTTCCTTCCAGGTAGCCCCTTCTTCCCATGCAAGGCGACAGACTCTCCTCAGTATAGACCTATGTGATGGTCCTGCGTTTCAGTTAGGAAGCATGTCAGTAGAATGAGGGAAAGAGTTACTGCGTCTCCCAGTAACCGGAGTCCTGGCTGAAGCCATGCAGCTGGCTGCAGGGCCTTCATTAGCTGCAATGAGGCTTTGGATCTTCCAGGAAGACTGCAGGGGGCCTGTGTCAGCACCACATACACCTGCTATTAAACCTGGGGGCTTGTTCTCTCTCCCTCCGATGGCCAGCACAGAGCTGTGTAGAAAACTGTGCGGCCACCTTCTCTGAGGGCAACTTGGGGGCCTCCAGAGTACGCTTTAGTCAGCAGCTCAAGGCAGAAAGTAGGAGGTGAGGCTGAAGGGACATTGAGATCAGAGCACCTCCCCTGAGCTCCCCTACACATCTCCCAAGTCCCAGCGCTGAGCACAGCTCAATGGGGACCCAGGGAAGATGGCTCCTGCCCAGGGCTTCACAGTTAGATGGAGGAGGCAAGGTCCTCCAGGCCCCTGGGACCTCTGGCTCCCAGGCAGGGACACTGTGATTGCAGCCCAGGGGCCTCTGGATGTGCCACACGAGGCAAGGTCCAGGTGCCTCTATTCTCCCACCAAATGGTGGTAAAACTGTCATCAGCAAGACAAGGTTTACCCCTTGACCTTGCTTTTATTACATAAATACTTCTCAGGACTCAAAACATGCCAGCTGCTGTTCTAAGCTCTTTCAAATATTCCCTGTTCTAACCTTAGTGGTAAGCACTATTTTTAAAAAAGTATATTTGCCCTGGCTAGTGTGACTCAGTGGATTGAGTGCCAGACTGCAAATGAAAGGGTCACTGGCTCGGTTCCCAGCTGGATCACATGCCTGGGTTGCAGGCCAGGTTTCCCAGTGCATGAGATGCAACCGCACACTGCTGTTTCTCTCCCTCTCTTTTTCCCTCCTTTCCCCTCTGTCCAAAAATAGATAAATAAAATCTTTTAAAAATATATTTTTTATTGATTACCCTATTACAGTTGTCCCATTCCCCCGCTTCATTCCCCTCTGCCCTGCAATCCCCTCCCACCAGCATTCCCTCCCCTTAGTTCATGTCCATGGGTCATACATATAAGTTCTTCGGCTTCTCCATTTCCTATACTATTCTTAGCCTCCTCCTGTCTATTTTATACCAACATTTATGCTTCCTGTTCCCTGTACCTTTTCCCCCATTATCCCCCCTCCCACTCCCCACTGATAACCCTCCATGTGATCTCTGTTTCTGTGATTCTGTTCCTGTTCTAGTTGTTTGCTAAGTTTGTTTTTGTTTTTTGGGGTTTTTTTTTTAGGTTCAGTTGTTGATAGTTGCAAGTTTGTTGTCATTTTACTGTTCACATTTTTTATCTTCTTTTTCTTAGATAAATCCTTTTAACATTTTATATAATAAGGGCCTGGTGATGATGAACTCCTTTAACTTGACCTTATCTGGGAAGCCCTTTATTTGCCCTTTCATTCTAAATGATAGCTTTGCTGGATAGAATCATCTAGGTTGTAGGTCCTTGCCTTGGAATACTTCTTTCCAGCCCCTTCTTGCCTATAAGGTCTCTTTTGAGAATCAGGGGACAGTCTTATGGACATTCCTTTGTAGGTAACTGTCTTCTTTTCTCTTGCTGCTTTTAAGAATCTCCCCTTCTCTTTAATCTTGGGTAATGTAATTATGATGAACCTTGGTTTTTGCTTCCTTGAGTCCAACTTCTCTGGGACTCTGAGCTTCCTGGACTGCCTGGAAGTCTATTTGCTTTGCCAGATTAGGGGAGTTCTCCTTCATTATTTTTTCAACTAAGTTTTCCATTTCTTGCTCTTGCTCTTCTCCTTCTGGGACCCCTATGATTCAGATGTTGGAATGTTTAAAGTTGTCCCAGAGGTTCCTAAGCCTCTCCTCATTTTTTTTTTTTGAATTCTGGTTTCTTCATTCTGTTCTGGTTGAATGTTTCTTTCTTCCTTCTCGTCCAAACCATTGATTTGAGTCCCAGTTTCCTTCCCTCCACTTTTGGTTCCCTGTATATTTTCCTTTATTTCACTTTTCATAGCCTTCACTTTCCCCTCTATTTTGTGACCATATTCAACCATTTGTGTAAGCATCCTGCTTACCAGCATTTTGAACTCCTTATCTGATAGGTTGGCTATCTTTTCATTGCTTAATTGTATTTTTTCTGGAAGTTTGATCTCTTTTTTCATTTGAGCCATATATTTTTTTGTCTTGGCATGTCTGTTATGTAGTAAGGGGCAGAGCCTTAGGTATTCACCAGGGAAGAGCTACCCACAAGTCACTGTGTTGGGGCACTGTATGTGGAGGAGGGATCCAGGAGGGAAAAATGCTGCTTGCTCAGCTCTTGGCTGACTTTCAGTCACTTCCCCCACTACCCACAAGAAAATTGGGCCCTCTGGTGCTGATTCCTGGGTGGGTGGGTTTGTGTACATTCTAGGAACCTGTGGGTCTCTCCAATGAACTCTGCTGTGAGGCTGGGAGTTTCTTCTGCCTCCTCAACCCTCACAGTTTTTTTTCAGTTAGAGGTTTTGAGGCTTTATTTTCCATGCTGTAATCCTGAGTTGCATGGTCTGTCTCACTCCCCAGTTGTTCCTCTTGGTTTAGGGCATGCAAATGTAGGACCTCCCACTCTGCCAACCACTGCCTCCCTTGCCCTGGTCCTCCAGCCACCACCTTATTGTGAGTCCTCTCCACCCTGGCTGCCATCTCCGCCCCTCCTACCTGTCTGAATGGTTGTTTCTTCTTTAACTCCTTGGTTGTCAGACTTCCATACTGTTCGATTTCCTGGAAGTTCTGGATATTTTTTGTTTTTAAATATGTTGTTATTTTTCTTTTGGTTGTGTGAGGAGGCAAAGTGTATCTACCTATGCTTCCATCTTGGCCAGAAGTCCAGTAAGTACTTTTCTTTCCCATTTTAAGAAACTTGTCCAGAATCAGACACAGCTATTAAGCATGATGCTATGTTTGAATTAAGGCTGTCTGACTCCAAAGTCCACACACTGCTCACTAAACTGTTTCCTTGTCACTAATTCATTAAGTGATTGGTTCACTTAGTAGTCAAACCAACAAATAATTTCGTAATTCCTACTGCTTCCTATAGCTTTTCTGAGAATTAGGTGTGGATAGGAACAGAGATCAGGAAGGCTTCTTAGAGGAGATAATGCCTGAAATGAACAGACTGGGAGAGCCTGAATTTCAGGGAAGGAGAGAGACAGCATCTTAAGGGGAGGGAGCAGCCCTGCAGAGGGCTTGAGGTGGAGCAGCATGGCTCCTCTCAGGGAGCAGATGCCAATGTAGGGGGAAGGCAGGGTGAGCCAGGTGACAGAGTCAGGCCGAGGTCTGAGCAGCCTGGAAAATGTCTTGGTTTGTGGTTTGGGGAGTAGGGGAGCTTCAGGGAACTGAAGATGTAGAAGGTGGGTGATCCAGCCTCCAGATCACCAGAAGATAGCCTGGTAGGAGCCAAAGTGTCTCCTTGGATGGTCCTTCAGTGTCCTGGCCCAGGGAGGTGGCCTGACCTCTGTGGTTTTCACACACTCTGAATAAGCTCCCTTCCTTGACACAGCCCTGGGAACCACCCCATTCCCAACCCTTGGAACAGCTCTATGGAGGCAAGGTCCCCAAGTCCTGGGCCTCTTGATGGCTCACTCTGGCTTAGGGCAAGGCACTGATGGAGGAGCCTCCTCAGGCTTGGGGGCCTGAGTGCCAGGCAGGGGAGCAGGGTTGAAGTTGAATGGGATCCTTGCTCTTCCCCCAGCTCACACCTGTTCTCCCTGCAGAGACCTTGGTGAGAGCACCAGAGAGCTGGCTGGTGTATCCTGCAGCATGGACAAGGACCACTGGACCCCCAGCAGCCTCGCCTGCTCATCCTGGGCCCAGGTGATGGTGCACACACTGAACCCAGGGAAGATCCTGCCTGCCACAGGCCCACCACTGAAATACCCAGACAGGCCATGGCCTATGTCCCAGGATGACCAAGGCCCAGGCCAGAGATGCCCTCCACACTGAGAGGACCAGGCCCACCCTTCAGCTGGCTACCTCTACCTCGTCATGTGTCCAAGTCAAGATTCGTCAGTGAAGTAGGCTTCTGGGTTTAGGAATTCCTCAGTACACCTTCCTGATTCCAAAGGCTGGGAGTGACCTCTCCTGGAGAGCTCAGCTGTAGCAGCTTTTATAGATAGGCTTCCTTGAAATCACCACTGAGGTTTACAGATCCAACTATAGCCCTGCTCCAGCCAGGGACCTTTAAAGAGACTGGGGACATTTTAAGCATGTCTGGTTTTGCATAGCAAAAAAGGAAGAGGACAGCCAAATTCTCAACATTATCAGCAATCACAGAGATGAATCTTCTTCCCCAGGGCCAGCTACCCACACAAAGGAACCCAGCTGAGTGCTCTATCCATTAATTGGAAAGTTGTGGTGAGGGCTGTGAAATAAAGAATTCTAATATTGAAAATTGCACAGGTAGAAATCACTGGCTCAGTTTTCAGTCCCTGCATAACAAAACGTCAAGCATAGGGCTCTAAAACTACAGTCCCTCGTATAACCACTAGGACCTCTGGGCAACCAGGGCTCAGGAGGGCCAGTCTCAAGGGAGCCTCTCATGGGGAGCCCTTCTCATGGTGGCTGCAGTCAGCTGGTGGCTAGCTTTGGGTCATACGAAGGCTGATGGGCTGGCTTACATGTAGGGGTTGCTGCTGGCTGTGAGAGACTTCACAGGGTTCTGGCACCTCGAATGGCCTGGGCCTCCTTGCACAGGGTAGCTGGTTTTCACAGTGAGAGTCCCAAGTGCAAACCTTGCCTTTCAGGCCCCAGGAAATTATACTGGGCCACTATGGATCAACATGGGAGGCAGTTAGACCCCACTTTTGGGTGGAGAGTACCAGGCATGGCCTGACACCTTTAGAGCCATCAAAGTCCCCTAACCTGTCACTGTCAAAGCAGTTAGATAAAATGATGCCACATTTTTTTGCCCCCCTCCACCCTGTTCCCAAAGGGTAATAGTTGGTGGGAGCCCTCAGGTGGGGCTCAATGTACACCCACCTGTTCTGAATGGCCGCAGCCTCCATATCTCTCTTACCAGGAGAGCCCACATGTCCCAAGCCAGTTAAAATCTGACCTCTAGCCTTCTGCAATTTGCAGTGTGACCTGTCTAGACATTGCAGGTACTAGCTAAGGTGGTTTGTCTTTCTATTTTCTTCCCTATTTCCTAACTGGATGTGCACTGACAAGAGCTGACTTCCAGAATGGCCCCCAAGAGGACACTGTCTGGAGGCCCTGCAGTCACGTGGGGGCTATGAGGAGGGGAGTCTGCCGAAGAGGAGCAGGCAGTCCTGAAGGAACCTGCACTGCCCATGAAGCCACATTTGTTATGTTTTCCATCACTTACATACACATTCTGATACAGGCTACACAGAGTAGTCTGTCTGTCCTGTGATGCATTAGGAAGCCTCCAGCAAGGGTTGCTGGATGTTCCCACATTTTCAGTTGTTACACTTGGTGTTGACATTCATTTTGGTGTGAGGTGTTGTTCTGCTGGGTGGGTTCCAGAGTGGGATCCTGCGGCCAAACGGTGGCTATGGTGCTCATTTAGGTCTATGGTGGTTTTTCCTCGGGCTCCTGGGGAGACAGACCCAGCAGGAACTCCGGGTAGGCAAGCTCAGACTCTGCCCTAAACTAGTGCAAGCAGTGTTCCTGAGGTCTTGACAGACGTGGCTCTCCCACCTTGTCCCAGAGTGGTAAGTGAGGCCCCTCAGCCATGTGCCTGTGAGGGACCTGTGGACCAGGCAGGGGTGGATAGCTGCTCTGCTTCTTGATTCTGTTAAGAGTGGCATGGACAGGTGTCATAACTGTCATAAATTGCTTAGCTCCTTACAGGGCTCAGCAACTCTGCCAAAGGTCAGCACTGATGAGAAAAGGCTCTGAGGTGGCTTCATCTTCAGTCCTCAGTGTGAGTGAGCCCCACCAGACCCTGCATGCCCCAGCCCTCATTAAGAGGAAGTGGTGGGAATCTGAGGGGCAAGAGGCCTGCTGTGAGTGTTTGGGGATGACTTCAAGGGGAGGCCAGTGTTCTGTCCCTAGGTCATTGACCCTGGGCTACTGGATCAGAGGACAGGAGGATTGGGGGTGAAGTGGCAAAAGGAGGTAGCCCCCTCGCTGCATCCAGCGCCCATAAGCTGAGAATTACAGAGACAGATATCCAGATGGTCACTAGGGGGCTGCAGGAGTAGGGGGTCAGAAGGGAGGGAAAAGATGTGGTACCCAGCTGCAGAGGGTGCAGCCTAGATGCAGAGCCATTGCCCAGGAGAGCTGGGGGTCAAGAGACCTCAGCAGTGCAGCATGCTAGCCCCCTGGCTGTGCTGTGGCCTGGGGGTCTCAGGTAGATTCAGAGATGTCCCCACCAAGGAGCAGAGAGAGAACTGTGCCTTCCCACAGGCACTTCAGAGCACAGTGGCTTCATCCAGTCACAGATGAGAAGGGGGAGGGGGCGCCAGCTCCAAATTCCCCCTAAAACCAATTCTAGCTTGTACTGAGAAGAGAGAGGAACCCCTTTCCTTGCTGTTTCTTGAAACCCCTACCTCACCGAGAGGATTTAGCACCTACTGTTCCCCTGCGTGCAACACTGCCCTTGCAGGCCGCATGGCTCACTAGTACACTTTCCTTCTCAGCTTGAGAAACATGAACTTCTCTTGCTGTTATAACATTCAGAATCAGTGAGGTCATGATGCTGAAACAAATAACCCTTGTCTCAGTCAGCTTTAGCTGCCATAACAAATCCCACAACCATTTCTATCTCATAGTTCTCAAGGCAAGAAACTCAATGTCAAGGTGCTGATCCATTTGGTTTCTGGTGAGGGCCCTCGTACTGACTTGCAGATGGCCTCCTTCTCCCTAGGGCCTCACATGGCCTTTTCTTGGTTCCTGTACAGAGAGAAGAAGAGAAGGAGACAAGAGTGGGCTCTGATGTCTCTTCTTATGAGGACATGAACCCTATAGGATCAGAGCCCCACCCTTAAGACCTCATACCCTAATTACTTCCTTAGAAGCCCATCTCCAAATGCAGCCACAAGGGAGGTTAGGGTTTTGATTATATGGGCTTTGGGGTTACACATTCAATCCATGAGAAACCCTTCCCTCCACGTCTCAAAGGTTCAAGCAATCTCATCTATTCCTTTCATGTTCAGTGTGACAGACAGGGGCTCTGCTCAGTGGAGGCTGATGGACCAGTCCGTTCCAACACAGGGATCTGTTACTAGGCTAAAGGGATCTGTTTGTGCATGTTAAAACCCAATAAGACATGAACAGGAGTTTGTAGCAAGGAAAGCAAGGGTTTATTTTTAGGAAGTGGCCCACAGCCAGAGGCAGGTTAACTAATGCTCGAAGACCTTGCTCCCCTTGATGGTTACCAGGGAATGGGTTATATAGGGAGGAAACCCTTGATCATAGTGACTAAGGGAGCTAGGGTGGTGGTCAGGGTTGTGGTCTCCATTGATGGGTTGGTGCTCCGGTAGAGGACCAGATCGGTGCACCTGGTCCTGATGTCAGCCATGCATCGCTTCATCTGGTTTCAGTACTTTTCTGGGTCAGGAGCTGAAACACAATGGAGGCCTAGATGTTATCTCTAGTTTGACCAAACTCAGTCTCTGAAGTCAAAAGACCTAAGGCTTTGTTTCTAAGATTATGTGATGCTGGTCAGAACTTCATGGTCCTGAGGGCTTAATGATTAAGGGAATGCACATGGAAGGGAGGAAGCAGGTGAGTTAGGGTGCTGGATGAGGCCAGCGTGGATCTAAAGGAAAGAAAGGAGAAAAGGTCATACTAAAGAAACAAAGTTTCTATGCGGTTACACCTCCAAGATCTCTGGGAGGGGAAGGCCTGCCCAGGGGCTTGCAACAGCAACAGTATGATCTGATCTGAAGGGGACACATCTCACTTGTGTGTGCAATGCACTGCTTGCATTGACCTCATGGACAGGATGGTAACTCTCCTGGGTATGGGAAGGAAGAGGAAACAGCCAATACTGTTACATCTTTGTCATCCTCTGAGGCCTGCATAGCTTTTTCACATATGGTGCTAGTGAGACCCATGATTTCCAGTATATGTGACCATTAGGTTATCAGAGAAAACACCAGTCAGCCTTCAGTACTGAAGCAGTGTCATTTTTGAATGAAGCCCCAGATGAGGCTGAGCAAAATAAGGCTAAGATGTCACAAAGAAGACCTCATTACCAGGCAGAACATCCCCAGTTGGAGGACAGTGGTTGGAAAAGATTGTGCCTCATGAGTTAATTCCTCACAGTTAGTTACCTAAGTGTCCCATTTATCCACTGCAAAATAGTGAGTCACCCTGACTCAGTGGCTTAAAACCATAGTTGCTATGTTGTCATTATCTCTCCTGTTTCTGTCAGTTCTTGCTGGCACTTCTCCCCCCCATGAGTACAGTTGGCAGAAGCTGGGAATGGAATCTTCCATAGGCGTCTCTACTCACAAGTCTGGCAGTACACTAGTTGTCTGAGACCTCAGCTGGGGTGCTCAGCAGAAACACCACAGGTGGCCCGAGCATCTTTCCTGCATGGTGGCTGGGCTTCAAGGGTAAATGTCCCAAGAAATAGGAAGTGGGGACCGTTGGCTTCCTAAAGCCTAAGCACAGACTAGTACCCTACTGTCTGAGCAGTCAGAGATGTGGATGCACTCAGACTTCTGAAACCAGCTTGCCAGAGAACTACCTCCTTCCCTTCCCTCAGGCCAAAAATCCTGACTCTGCTTTCTCTTAGCCCCCACATCTAATCTTGCAGCAAGTCCTTTTGGCTCAACCTCAAAATTCATCTGGAAGCTACCGAGTCCCCCCTCTTCCACAACCACCACTCTGATTCCAGCCTCTGTCTCCTCTCGCCTGGACCATTGTAGTTAGCCTCCTCCTGGTCTCCCCTGGGTATCCCTGTCTCTGTTCAAGCTCCACCTCCCCCCCCCAATTTCTATACAGCTATCAAAGCCTTATTTTTTTTTATTGTGGTAAAATATACATAACATAAAACTTACCATCTTAACCATTTTTAAGTGTAAAGTTCAGTGGCATTAAGTACATTCTCACTGTTGTACAACCATCCTCACCATCCACATTTGGAACTTGTTCATCCTCCCAAACAGAAACTCTGCCTATTAAGCACTACCTTCCCATTCCCCCTCTTCCAGCTTCTGCAACCACCATTCTACTCCCTGTTTCTATGAATTGACTATGCTAGGAACCTCATATGCATAGAATCATACAGCATTTGTCTTATTCTGACTGGATTATATTACTGAGTATAATGTCTTTAGGTTCATCCTTAAGGCATGTGTCAGTTTTCTTCCTTTTTCAAGGCCAAATAATATTTCATTGTATGGCTATACCACAGTTTATCCATTCATTGTTGATGAACACTTGGGTTGTTCTCACCTCTTGGCTACTGTGGATAGTGCTGCTATGACCATGGGTGTGCAAATATCTTTTTGAGACCTTGCTTTCAAATCAGAGCAGATCGCCATGTCCACATCTCAGCTCATAAGCCCTCAGACTAGGACTCCTGGCTGCTTAGCCTGCATGACCCACTCATCATAACCTGACTTCATCCCCCTGCTCACTCCATTCCAGCCAAATTGACTGTTCCCCAAATACAGAAATGTCATGCATACCTGGGGCTCCTGTGAGCACTGTTTCCTCTAGAATACTTCCCCCAACCATTATGTGGCTTGCTCCCTCACTTTAGCTAGGGCTCTGCTCAGATGTCTACTGTATCAGTTATGCACTTTCATGCAACCAGTTGTCCCCAAATGTAGTGGCTCAAAAATAATAATCATTTATTGTCTCACACAGTTTTGGATGAGGCTTGGCAGGATAGCTCTGGCTGGAGGGGTCTCTCCTGAGGCTGTGGTCTCATCTGAAGGCTTGACTGGGGCTGCAGATCCCAGTGAATCACATCCCATCTGATTCACTCTCTCATGGCCAGGTGATGCCGGCTGCTAGCTGGGGGCCCTGGCTCCTTCCTAAACAGGGCTCTCCTCATGACAAGGTGGCAGAGTCCCCAGAGCAAATGACTCAGGAGAGAAAGGCAGAAGCCACAATGTCCTTTATGACCCAGCCTCAGAAGTTGCACACCATTACCTCTGCCACATTTCACCAGTTGCACAGACATGCCTGATTTGCCACAGGAGAAGACTACAGAAAAGCGTGACCCAGGATATGACGATCATGGGGCCATCTTGGAGTGTGAGACCCACAGTGGCTCCTGTCCTTGGGAGCTAATGTTCTAGTGGGGAGAGAGATAGCAGGAAATGCCCAAGGGCAGGGCCAGGAACCTAGAGTAAAGCCCTGTGGCAGAGTATTGCTCAGGGTCTGATCAGGCCCTTGGATATGTGCCAGATGGATCCATGAAACATGACATTCTTATTATGAATGGAATTGAGCAGCTTAGTATGGTTTCCTCTTTCTCTGAACACAGGAGTGTTGACCTCTTTCTTTCTGATTTCTAGGAGCTCTTTATTAATTTGAGAAATGAGCTGCCAACATTTCCCAGGTTTTTTCTTTGCTATTTTACTTTGATGACTTGTTGGAGCGGAGGCTGAAAATAGGCTTCAATAAGAAATGGGACTCTAAGAAAATCAGGGGAATAGCAAGTGCAGACACCATGTTGCATGATCTTCCCTGGTGGTTTAAAATTGTATTTACTTTTTGATCAGGTAAAGCATGCCATAGTTACAAAATATGAAAGAAGCAAAAGATGGGTGGAGGCTGTCTGGGTTGGGGGGTCTGGGCCAGTGCATCTGTAATATCCAGGGTGGTGACCAACCTCAGTTCGCACAGTACAAGGGTAGATCCAGTCCCTTCCATGTGTAAGACCTGCAGTGCTCAGTGAAGCAGGTGAGGGTTTCCAAGATCCCCTGCATTCCCACTGTGAATGGCTGAGCCTCCAGACCCACGCACTCACTTCTGTGGCAGGGGAGCAAGTGAGAGGGGAGGCCTCTGTGCTTTGTGCCCCTCAGCCAAGAAGAGAAGTGACTGGGGACCACCCTTTGACCCTGGGGGTGCTGTGTGTACCTACATGCTGCCTGGGGTAGGGATCCAGGCTGGTAGCCTAGCTGGTGCCACAGGCTTCTGCCATTGCTGGCTTTGAGTGCCCATCTGTAGGGCACTGGGCTCTGTCAGTGAGCTCTGGGGCCCTTGGAGTGAATCCTGCACCTGGAGGTCCAGTCCTGTGAGGAACTCCACCTCTCTACACCTGTTTCACTTTCCATCTTGTGGCAGAAGCTGTGAAGGTTGGAATGATGGCCACCTGGGAAGGGGTGTGGGCTCCCTGAGGTGAATGGGGCTGGGAGCCCTCACTCCCAGTCCCCTTGCTGTCCCTACTGCAGGGGTGTCCAACCTGTGTCATGGCCCGCAATGGCTACGGATGCGGCACAACACAAAATCGTAAATTTACTTAAAACATTACTTAATTTTATTGCTAAGTTTTATTACTTAGATATGTACATTTTCTGTATTAGTGATCACAAACTTGGGACCTGCTCAATGATTTTAAGATTATCGAAAGGGATGCTGCATAATTTGGGTTATTATGTGAGGACTTTTTTTATTATCTATGGTGGCACACATCATGAAAATTATGCATGGACCTTTTTTTCTGCTCATCAGTTTTTGTTAGTGTTTGTGTGTTTAATGTGCGGTCCAGAGACACCGAAAGTTTGGAAACCCCTGCCCTACTGTGTCCTGTCCATCCAGATCCCACCATTATGGCACTGACATTACTTCCAGAGGGTGAAATGAACTGAGAGGTAAACGTTAAGAGCTGTGACACAGGGTGAAGAATGCGAAATAATGGGGTTCAGGCTGAGTTCTACTATGCTCAAGAGGCCCGACCCAGAGGCACCTGGGGGGCCTGTGCAGGCTTCCCAAGGAGGGAAGGCTCAGCCTGGGCCTTTCAAGGAAGTGAAGCCATGGGGAACCCTCAGTGTTTGGGGAGGAGGTGTCTCTCAGGTAGTGACCACCACCACTCAGTCCAAGGGGTTTGGAATTTCCAGGAGACAACTGCACCCATTCTCTGGATACCTCAACTGCACAAACCTTTGACCATTGGTCCCAGCCCTGTTTTACAGGGGACAACTGAGGCACAGACTCAGGGTGTGGACTGCATTGACTTGGGGACCTGAGCATCGCTTGTGCTATGTAAGAAGTGAATATTGAGCTTGAGCCCTGACTCCAGGTCCAGCTCCAGCATCTCAAATTTGAGCATGCTAATGGGGGAACAGTACAAGCAGAGAAGAAACCAGGTATTAAACCAAAACCCTGTCTGCAATGGCCGCTGTGAAAACACTGCTTTCCCTTTTTGCCATAGCTCTCCATTTTGTGGTGGGAGCCCTGCGCATTCGCGTATCATGGGACTGGGGGCTTCCTGGGATAGGTGCCAGAGCTAGAAGCCCAAGCTTGTGACAGATGGGGGAGTGGACCCAAGGTCATCCATTTTACAGATTGGAAAACTGAGGTTCAGGCAACTTAAACGACCTCCTAGTCAGGGTCACATTGGCAAGCGTGTCCCTCTTTTGCATACAGGGCCCCAGAGAGGAGTGTGGCCACCCCAGTCACACCGTGGAGTCCGACTCCTCTGGATTGGTGAGCGTCACTGTGCATGCAGGGCTCTCTTTGGCTGTTCCCTTTAGAGTAATGGACCCTCACCACCTTTTGCTCCAGGGCTGGCCCCATACCCCACAACGACCTGACTTTCTGCATGACCTTAGGCAAATTATTTCCTCTTTCACAGACCCAGTTTTCTCATTACGGGGGTAGCGCACGGTGGCGCCGGGCGAGGTGGCTGATTGCGCTGGGCAGCATTTATCCCGCGAGATCCCAGCTTTGCAGCCAGGCTGGGTGGGGCCCAGGAAGGGACCAACACCCAGACCAAGCCAGTAAGAGGGCAGGGCGGAGCCAGGAAGGCGCGTAACCGCTCTTGCAAAGGTTGCCTCTGAGCTGGGGGCGGAGCTCGAGTGAGGGGAGGGGCTAAGGGCTTCTGAGGACACCACGCCCTATGCCGGCTGGATCCAGGTACCGGATTCCGCAGATTTCGTAGCTGGCGGGGGCGGGGTTCAGTGAAAGGTGTGGTTCAGGGCTTTGGTAGGGACGTAGCAGACGTCAGTGAGGGTGGGGCTCAGTGAGGGCGGGGCTCAGTGAGGGCGGGTTTCCGGGCTCTGGTAGCCCCGTCGCCGACGGCGGGGGGCGGGGGCGGGGCCTAGAGGGAAAAGAAGGGCTCTTGGCCCAGGAATGCGGGCAGTTGTTCAGTTTGGGGCGGTGCTAAGGGCTACTGGAGACCCAGTAGCTGACGCTAGAGAAGGCAAGGCCCGGCAGGGGGCGGAGTTTAGGGGCGCTGAGGGAGTGTCCTAACTGGAAGATGGTGCACGAGTGGGGGCTGGGTTAGGGTTGTGGAAGTGACGGGGAGGGGCAAGTCGCGCGGAGCGGGTGGGCGGAGGTTATCCAGGGTCAGACGGAGGAGGGCCGACCTAGGGACTGGCGGTCGGCGGCAGGGGGCACAGGCCTGCATCGGCCGGATTCACGCCTTGCCGTCGCCATGACAGGTGAGCGTGGGCCTGGCTGCAGTTGTTACTGTAGTCCCGGGAAGGGCACGAGACCCCGGTGGTCTCCAGGGCTGCCTCGATGTCTCCCCGGGGGGTTGCTCCTGGCTGCGTTGGCCCAGTGACCTTTACCGTAACCGCGCGTCCTTGTCCGCCTCCTCGGTTGGCTGGACTACGGCGAATGGGGGCGTGGTCAAGCCCTGGGGGGCTCCGGGGGACAAAGGCCGATGCGCATCTGTGTGCAGGGAGGTGCTTGGGTGAGTGTAATGACTGACGGAGTCGGAGGTGAAAGTAAAAACGGTGCCAGAATTTCTGTGGTCCTACTGTATCTTCAGTAGGAGAAACAGACACTCCATCCTCACAGCCACCTGACCAGGAGGCCAGACAGGCGCTGGGTTCTTGGGCTGTGTGTGCAACCCCGGAGACTCTGGGTTGTACTCCTAGCTCAGGGACAGGCCCAGAGGAATTGGGGACACAGATTGAGCCCCCGAAGGCTTTGTGCTCCACGGTGGGCTGCCTCAGCCACTCCCAACTCTTTTTCCAGCTCAGCAATCCCCCTAGTGCCTCTCTGAACTGGGGCTTTCACCTCCCACCTGACCCTAACCAAGTGCGACCACACTGCTTTGTGGACCTTTCCCTGCTGGAAAAGTCCCAAGGGCGATGGACCCATGGCAGAAAGTTCAGGGAAAGCGAGGGCTCCCAGGAGCTACACCTCATCCCTAAGGGACCCACTCTTCTGCCTTATAGGACAGAAGGCATTTAGGGGTGCACCAGGGGGTCAGGGAGGCCCCAGAAATCTCTGTCCTTTTCCCCCCCAGAACTCCCTGGAGTCTCAGAATGGATCCTGCACACATAGCATTTCATGGGCTGGAACGTGGTGACTTCCAGGATACCAGTGTCCCAAACTAGGCCAGAATAGACCCCAGCTGCCACCTGCTCCCCTGTTACTCCTCTGAACCCTTTTTATTTGTGGCTGTCATTTCTGATCACCTAACATGCTTTTGGCCCTGCAGAGGGCACCTCGCATCCAGCAGTACCATGTAGGGACATATGGAATGTCATATCTATATGTGGATAAGGAAATAAACGCTCAGATAGGGCAGGTACCAAGTGCCAAGCCCCTCTGGTGGTCAGTGGCAGAGCTGGGACTAGACTTGTGGTCTGTCCCAGGTCCCCTGATCTCTTCTCTCCCTGCCATCTTTGTATGGGGGACTTCTAGAGACCCCTCCCTGCACAGCCCTTCATTTTGGGATAGGGAACTGAGGCCCAGAGAGCAGTGCCCTGGAGGATCAAATGGGCAGCTCCCCCAGGCTGTAGGCCTGTCATCCAGGGCTCATTGCCCCTGTCACTGACAGGAGCCTGTCTCATGCTGCTTCTGGGGCCTCTGTGATGGGGTTGTGGAGTGAGTGTGTGGGACTTACTGTGTCTGCACAGGGCAGGTACTAACCAGATGTTACTGTTGCTGTGGAACCAGTCCCTGCCTTGTGGTACGCTGGAGAGTGAGCAATCCCAGCTCCCCATGACCAAGGCCAGGTCAACCTCTGAGACAGGAAGGAATTTTGGGAGATGCCATTCAGGAGGGGAGGTTGAGGCCCGAGCATCTGAACTGCAGTTGGGCCAGGGGCCAGGGGAACTCAGGAAATCCCCTGGGGGAAGGACAGGGAGCTGAATGTGAGTGAGCCCGATGGAAACCACAGGGACAGTGCTGTTTGCCTGGGGCGGGGGTCCTGGGCAGTGTGGTGCAGTTTGGAGCTGCCATGTAGGAAGGCTTAGGGGCCTGGTGGGTCAGGTGAGGCCAGGTGGGGCTGGTTCCCATGAGGCCACTAGTGCAGGCATGGGTAACAGGTTGAGGAGTCTGTTGCCTGGTGCCACCTGGGCACAAAGGTGAGGGAGGTAGGGCTTAACAAAGGGAACTGGCAAAGTTCTGCTGGATTTTGTACCAGAGCATTTTTCTTCCTTTATCCTGTAAAAACTATCTGGGACTGTTTATCAGGACCTGGGACCAAAGTGTTTCTTTTTTTTCCCATGTCCTTTTGTGCTTCCCAGTGGCCACCTGGTGTGGTTTACATGCAGAGTTTATAGTGACCACAGGAAGCACAGGGTGCAGCATAACCTGGAGCCTCATGTTACTTAAGTCACAGGGGTGTCAAACTCATTTTCACGGGGAGGCCACATCAGCCTCACGGTTGAATTCAAAGGGCTGAATGTAATTTCAACTCCTTAACAATTAAGGAGTAGTTGCATTTATACAGTTCTAAAATTATTTAGGACCGCTTGAAATAACTGTTTCAGTTTTCAGTATTATTGACATCTTGCATCAGTGTGGTGCATTTGTTGCACTTGATAAACCAATTTGATAGATTAGTACTAACTGTAGTTTACATTACAGTTTACATTCAATCCTTGTGTAGTACATTCTTTGAGTTTTGAAAAATGCATAATGTCCTGTATTCACTTTGATGGTATCATACAGAGTAGTTTCACTGTCCTAAAAATTCTTTGCTCCATTTATTCAACCCTCCCTCTTCCCTAACCCTTGACAACCACTGATCTTTTTACTGTCTCCAGAGTTTTGCATTTTCTGTTGGATCATGCAGTATGTACCCTTTTCAGATTAGCATCTTTCACTTTTAGAAATATGCATTTAAGCCCTGGCCAGGTAGTACAGTTGGTTAAAGTGTTGTCCCAATACATCAAGTTTGTGAATCTGGTCAGAGCACATACAAGAATCAACCAATGAATACATAAATAAGTGGGACAAAAAATTGATGTGTGTCTCTCTGTCTAAAATCAATACATTAAAAATAAATATGCATTTAAATTTCCTCCATGTCTTGTGACTTTGTAGGTCTTTTTATCACTGAATTATATTTTATCATATACATCAACTACAGTTTAATTATCCATTAACCTTTTGTGTGTGTGTGGTACCATTTTAACTACTTCAGTGGCATTAAATACATTTATAATGTTGTGAAACCATCACCACTATCCATTTCCACAACCTTTTTATCATCCCAAACAGAAACCCTATCTCCATTAAACAGTAACTCTCCTTTCTTTCATCCCCCCAGTTCCTGATAATATCATTCTGCTTTCTGTTTCTAGAATTTGCCTGTTCTAGATATATCATATAAGGGAATCATACAATATTTGTTCTTTTGTTTCTGACTGATTTAAACTTAGCATACTGTTTTCAGTGTCCACCTATGTTTATAGCATGTGTCAGAATTTCCTTTCTTTTGAAGGCTGAATAACATTCCCCTGTATGTATACACCACATTTGGTTTACTCACCCACTGTTGTTTCCATCTTTTGGCTGTTGTGGATAATGCTACTCTGAACATTGATGTGCAAGTATCTGTTTTAGTTCCTGTTTTCAGTTCTTTTCGATGTGTACCTGGAAGTGGAATTGTACAATCCTATGGTGACTCTGTGTTTAGCTTTTTGAGAAACTACCATACTGTTTTTCCATAGTGGCTGCACCATTTTACATGCCCACCTGCAATGCATGAGAGTTCCAATTTTTATATCGTCATTCTTCATATATGCATATTTTCAATATTTTATATATGTGTATGTATGTATATATATATAGATAGGTAGTCTGGCACAAATAATGCCCCTTTTTATTACAGATCTTTTATTACAAAATCATAAGCATGTAATTCTGTAATATAACAATATCACACTCAAGCATGCCATATGACATGTTAAGTGAAATGTTCAAATTAAAACTATAAATTGTTACGCCCGTATTATTACCCTACCCAAGCAGGCCTTACTTCTACTGGACCCTGTATGTTACTAGCAAAATGAATTCAGCAGCACGTTAAAAGGATTTATTTGTAGACTGCAAGGATGTTTCAATATATGAAAATCCATCAATATAATAATCACATTAATAGTAATATATGTATATACACACACACAATCACCCTAATGAGTATGAAGTGATATCTCATTGTGGTTTGATTTATATTTCCTTAGTGACCAATGATATTGAGCATCTTTTCATGTGTTTAGTAGCCATTTGTATATCATTGGAGAAATGCCTATTCAAGTACTTTGCCCATTTTTTAGTTGAATTGTTTTTGGGTTTTTTGTTGTTGAGTTGTAGGAGTTCTTTATATATTCTGAATATTATTCCCCTATCAGATATATGTTGTGCAGACATATTCTCCTATTCTGTGAGTTGTCTTTTCAGTCTGTTTTTTTCCACTCAAAATACTATTTATTCTGAACTCTTTATCCTGGTCCATTGGTCTATATGTCTGTCCTTATGCTATGATTACACTGTTTTGACCCCTGTAGCTTTGTATTAAGTTTTGGAATTAGGAAATGTGAGTGCTCCAACTTTGTTCTTTTTCAAGACTGTTTTTGCTATGAATGTTCTTTGACATATGAATTTTAGGATGGCTTTTTCTGTTTCTGGAAAAATCATCATTAGGTTTTGGATAGGTATTATATTGAATTTTCAGATCACTTTGGGTAATATGTCATCCTCCCAACATTAAGTCTTCCAATCTATGAACATGGGGTATCTTTCAACTTATTTGTGTCTTATTTTATTTCTTTCAACAATTTCTTTTTTGTAGTTTCAGTACAAGTCTTTCACCTCATTGATTAAGCTTATTCCTTAGTATTTTATTCTTTTTGATGCTAATGTAAATGGGATTGTGTTTTTCTTTTTTTGATTGTTCATTGTTAATGTATAGAAATGCAGCTGATTTTTGTGTTGTTGATTTTGTATCTTGCAAATTTACTGTGAATATATTAGTTCTAACGGGTTTCTTTTTTTTTTTACTTTGGGATTTTCTATATATAAGTTCATGTCATCTACAAACAGATAATTTTACTCCCTCTTATTTCATTTACATGCACTCTAGTCTCTATTATGTCCTTCCTTGCTCTTGCCACTTTGGGTTTAGTTTGCTCTTTTTGTAATTTCTTGAGGTGTAACTTTATTGATATAAGATCTTCTATTTTATTATGCACATTTACAGCTATAAATTCCCCTTCCAGCACTGCTTTCACCACATCCCTTAAGTTTAAAAAAAATTTTTTTAAAGATTTTATTTATTTATCTTTAGAGGGGAAGGGAAGGAGAGAGGGAGAGAAATATCAATGTGTGGTTGCCTCTCATATGTCCCCTGCCGGGAACTGGACTGCAACCCAGGCATGTGCCCTGACTGGGAATCGAACCGCAATCCTTTGGTTTGCAGGCCCGCGCTCAATTCACTGAGCTACACCAGTCAGGGCTAAAAATTTTTTTAAAAATATTTTATTGATTTATTTTTAGAGAGAGGGGAAAGGAGGGGGATAGAGAAGAAGGAAAATATCAATGTGCAAGAGAAACATCAAACATCGATTGGTTGCCTCTTATGCACCTCCAACTGGTGACCCAGCCTGCAGCCCAGAAATGTGCCTTGACCGGGAATGGAACCAGTAACTCTTAGGTCCACAGGCCAGTGCTCAATCCACTGAACCACACCAGCCAGGGCTATAAACCTTAAGTTTTGATATGCTGTGTTTTTATTTTCATTTGTCTCAAGGTATTTTCTAATTTCCCTTGTGATTTCTTCTAGGAAGAAACAATCCATTGGTTGTTTAATTTTCACATACTTGTGAATTTTTCAGTGTTCCTTCTGTTAGTGATTTCTAGCTTTATTCCTTTAATTCCAGGTAATCCTTTGTAGAATTTTAATATTTTTAAGCCTATTAAGACTTGTTTTGTGGCCAAACTTCTTTTGAGGTCTGTCTTAGAGAATATTCCAAATGCACTTGAGAAGAATGTATATTCTGTTATTGTTTGGTGCAGTATTGTGTATATGTCTGTTAAGTATTGTTGGTTTATGGAGGTGTTTACATTCTCTTGTTCCTCATCTTCTGTCTGTCGTACCTCTTAATGAAAGTGGTATATTGAAGTCTCAAACTATTATTATAAAGTTGTCTATTTCTCCCTTCAATTCTTCCAATGTTTCCTTCATATATTTTGGGGCACTGATATTTGGTGCATATATGTTTGTTATATCTTCTTGGTGAATATCCCTTTTATATAATGTGCTTTTTTATGAAGTACTGATTATTTTTAAGTATATTTTATTGATTATGTTATTACAGTTTTCCCAATTTCCCCCCCTGTATTCCCCCTCCACCCTGCACCCCCAAACCTTCCAGCATTCCCTCCCCGTTAGTTCATGTCCATGGGTTGTATGTATAAGTTCTTTGAATTCTGTTTCCTATACCATTCTTAACCTGTCCCCATCTATTTTATGCCTACCAATTATTCTTATTCCTTCTCCCCATCCCTCCCCTTCTCCTCTGCACTGAAAACCCTCCATGTGATCTCCATTTCTGTGATTCTGTTCCCATTCTATTTGCTTGCATAGTTTTTGTTTTCATTGTTTTTCTTTTCTTTTCTTTTTTTTAGGTTCAGTTGTTGATAGTTGTCAGTTTGTGGTCATTTTACTGTTCACAGTTTTTGATCTTCTTCAATTTCTTACTGGAGGGCCTTAAATATAAATCCCTTTACCATTTCATATAATAATGGCTTGATGATGATGAACTCCTTTAACTTGACCTTATCTGGGAAGCAGTTTGTCTGCCCTTCCATTCTAAATGATAGTTTTTCAATGGATGGAGTCATCTTGGATGTAGTTCCTTGCCTTTCATGACTTGGAATACTTCTTTCCAGCCCCTTCTTGCCTGGAAGGTCTCTTTTGAGAAATCAGCTGATAGTCTTATGGGAACTCCTTTGTAGGTAACTGTCTCCTTTCCTCGTGCAGCTTTTCAGATTCTCTCTTTATCTTTAATCTTGGGTAATGTAATATGATGTGCCTTGGTGTGTTCCTCCTTGGGTCCAACTTCTTTGGGACTCTCCGGGCTTCTGGACTTCCTGGAAGTCTATTTCCTTTGCCAGATTGGGAAAGTTTTCCTTCATTATTTGTTCAAATAAATTTTCAATTTCTTGCTCTTGTTCTTCTCCTTCTGGCACCCCTATAATTCAGATATTGGAACATTTAAAGTTGTCCCAGAGTTTCCTAAGCCTCTCTTCATTTTTTTAATTCTTGTTTCTTCATTCTGTTTCAATTGGATGTTTATTTCTTCTGTTTGTTCCAAATCATTGCTTTGAGTCCTGATTTCCTTCCTGTCACTGTTGGTTCTCTGAATGTTCTGTTTTATTTCACTTTGAGTATCCTTCATTTGTTTTTTCATTTTTTGACAAAGCTCAGTCAGTTCTGTGAGCATTTTGATTATGAGTGTTTTGAACTCTTCACCAGACAGGTTGGCTATCTCCTCATTGCTTAGCTCTTTTTCTGGAGTTTTGCTCTGTTCTTTCATTTGGGCCATATTTCTTTATCTTGTGTACCTATTAAGTTGTAAGGGGGTGGGGCCTTAGGTATTCATCAGGGCAGGGCAACCCTCTTTGCTGTGTTGTGGTGCTCTCTGTGGGGGAGGGGTCAGAGAGGGAACAATGCAATTCGCTTGCTTGGCTCTAGCCCAACTTTCCAATGAACTCTCTTGTGAGACTGGGATTTTCTCCCACTGTGGCAACCCCTGCCATAGTCCACTGTCAGCTCTGAGTCTCAGTTTCCCTTTCAGCTAGCCCTGCTCATATGATTCATATATTGAATCATACCATATATTTTTTTAATACTGTGAGAAAACCAGTTTCTTCTCTACCTCTACCCAAAACACTTCACTTCTTAATACTTCTGACACTTCTGGTTACCAGATGTGTGGGATTTGTTTCTTATACCCAAACAATTGTCCAGTTCTCTGGTGGACACGAACTGGGTTTCCTACAATTTAACTCAGTTCCCACACTGTCTACCTGGAGATAGTATCAGATCCCACAGGTTAAGGCCTCAGGCCCAGAAGACTTTTCCCAGTTCAGATGCCACTCATAAGTCCAGGTTTCCACTTGGGCTTGTGACCAACTGGTCATAAATTAGATTTCCCATAACCCCCTAATTGGGTTTGATCATTTGCTATAGTGGCTCACAGAACTGGGGAAACATTTTATTTACAACTGCCTGTGGGGGAACTTTGCGTGCAGAGTCCCCCATCTGCCACGGATGAAAATAAAACTACCAAGACATGATCTGCTTGGGGAGGAGAGGTGGTCAATCTCTCAAAGGAGAAGGGCCCAGAGTCCCTTCCTCACTGGGCTTTTATTGGGTTCAAATACACAGGGATACAGGTATGTCAGGTGGCAAGGATCACACAATGGATAACATTTCAAAGAACTCTGAGGGCTTAATCTGAGTCAATGTCTGTCAAGAAAGAGGTTGCAAAAACTTTTGGAGACATACTCATTTCCTCCTCGGAATGAGAGCACTCTTAGCAAAGCAGGTTTCACAGGACTTTACGAATTCTTTCTCATGCCTGATCACCTGGGGAACCGCTCTGGCTGGCACAGGCCTATACCGCCCGCCATCATAGTTTCAGGCTTAAGCTGATTAGAGCCAGGAAGCAAGAGATCAGGGAGACATCTCCCAGACGGAAATGGGGATTCGGGCTATGTCAGAATAGCCAGGGGACAAAGGTCCATCACCCCCTCTTTGCTGCAGTCCCCCAAGTCCTTCCATGAGGGCCTTCCAAGTGGTCATGTCTGGCTTGGGTTGCCCCTCCTTTGAGGAGTCTTACCCATTATTGACGAACTGACCAAGCATTGGGGCCAGAGATGGATGAGGCAGATGCAGAGCTCCTGCCAGGGAGATAAGCTTTGTCTCCTTATTGGCTCAGGTCCTCTGGACAGAACAGACCCAGATGAAACAGGTCCCTTGGGCTCTTATGCAGCCTAGCCATGGGGTGGGGGTTACAACTCCTGAAACCAGGGTGAACGGTTTCCAACAACTGCCAGCTTATTACGAAGGATATTTAAAAGGATACTAATGAACAGTCAGATGGAAGAGATACATAGGGCAACACATGTGGGAAGGGGTGTAGAGCTTCCATGCCCCTGCTGCATGGGCTACCCTCCCAGCACCTCAGAAGCTCCCCAGACCTTATCCTTTGGGTTTTTGTAGAGGCTTCATTACATAGGCATGATTAATGAAATTATTGGCCAATAGTAAATGATTCAACCTCCAGCTCCTCTCCTTCCTCTCCCCAGATGGTTGGGGTGGGACTGAAAGTTGCAGCCCTGTAGTCACTTGGTTGGTTCTCCTGGCAACTAGCTCCCACCCTCTGCTTTTTCAGGAGATTTCCAAAAGTCATCTCAGCACACAAACTCAGGTGATGTTGAAAGAGGCTTGTTATGAGTAACACAAGACTTAATCATTCATCAGTTAAGAAATTCCAGGGGCTGGTGTGCCAGGAAGTGGGCTGAAGACCAAATATATATTTCTTATAAATCACATCACAGATTCATTCTGCCAACTTCTGCCTTTTGATTGGAGAATTTAATTCATTTAATTTATTGATAGAAAAAACATGTTTCTACTTTTTGCTATTTATTTTCTGTATATCTTGTAGGTTTTTTGTCCTTCATTTCTTCTCTTACTGCCTTTTGTGTTTAGTTGAGTTTTTATAGTGACACATTTTGAGTATATTGTGTGGATATTTTCTTTATGGTTACGATGAGATTATGTATAACCTCCTGAAGTTATAACAATCTAATTTGAGTTGATACCAATTTAACTCCAATCACATACAAAAACTCTTCTCCTATAGAGCTCTGCCTGCCCCTAACCCCCATGTCCACTGGAAAGCAGGACAAGTTGCCACAGGTGGGTAAATAAGGTGGTGCACCGATTCAGGCAGCTGGTGCCAAAGGGACTCAGGATCCTCCCTTGGATACCCTGTGTCCCCCACCTGCCAACCTCTATCCCACCCATCACCTTTAAAGGCTTGTCATTCTAAAGAACATTTCTAATGGGAAAGAAGGTGCAACAATGACGTTTTAATGGTTATTCTTAAAAGACCAGACAGAAAAATCCTTTCCCTGTACCCTGGGCAAGCACACTCAGTGGTCTGCTGTTGGTACTTCTCAGGACCGTGCAGACAGGGTGAAGGGTGATCCTGCTGCTGCTCACATGGTCCTGCGGCCATGCCATCTCAGCCCACCCTGAGCCTTCTGTCCCCATGATAGTGGTGCCTGTGGAAGCTGTGGGTCAGGCTGCCCATGGCCTTCCCTAGGCCTGGATATTTCCAGAGGACCCTGTAGGGGCCTGTGAACAGCAAACTCTTAGCCCCTCAGAGTTTATGTTCATAGAAGAAAGGGAGCAGAGGCTCTGTACTGTTTTTGAGCACTCTGGGCAGTTTTCACCACACCCCCCCCTGCCCCATCTTCTGAAGACATGGAGGATTCTGGGCTGTGCATGAGGCCCATGGGGGCTGGGATGTCATTAGCTGTCCAGGTGCTTACAGCTGGTGTGCTGCCCATGGGCATGGGGCCGTTGCTATGAGAAGTTCTTGCCAAGGCTGCATCTTCGTGGTAGACCTGCCCCCCTCCTCTGGCCATGCTGGCTCATGCCCCCCATGTTCTCTGCCTGTTTCAGAGCAGACCTACTGTGACCGGTTGGTCCAGGATACACCTTTCCTGATGGGCCACGGGCGCCTGAGTGAGCAGCAGGTGGACAAGATCATCCTCCAGCTGAACCGCTACTACCCGCAGATCCTCAGCAACAAAGACGCAGAAAAGGTGCTGAGGGGTGGGCCTGACATGTCTCTATTCTTCCTTCCTTTCTGTGCTGGAAGAAAGTGGGAGGAAGGAGAGCTCAGAGGTGAAAACCTGTCTCTTTGTAGTGACCTTGGGCCCAGAACATCAATTCTCTCGGTCTCAATCTTTTTATATCTCATTGTGCTTGCTGGCCTCTTTCAGAAATGATGGGAATATCACAGGAGACATGTGACAACAACCCACAATGTGACAAACCTGGGAGGGGGGCAAGGGGATGGGAGTAGGGGCACTGGCCAGTCCCAGACAGTTCTTCACTTTGCCTTTTCCAAAAGTTCAAAATGGGCAGAAATTTTATTTTTTTAAAGATTTTATTTATTTTTAGAGACAGGGGAGGGGAGGGAGAAAGAGAGGGAGAGAAGCATCAATGTGCCAGAGATACATTGATCAGTTGCCTCTCACACGTTCCCCCACTGGGGACCTAGCCCGCAACCCAGGCATGTGCCCTTACTGGGAATTGAACATTCAAACTGAAAGGTTCAATCTACTAAACCGGTGCTCAATCCACTGAGCCACACCAGCCAGGGTGGGCACATGTCTTAGATGTAATCTGGCCCTTCATGTTTGTGGACACTAGGTAAGAGCGGGTGACATTGGCTTGCTACACTGCTTCTCTGGCTCTTGTGTGGGGCTGAGGATGGGTTTCAGAGACCAGCCAGGGCTTTGGCGTTCAGGTCTTGCCTCCCAGATGGGTGACTGCCAGGGCCCTTTTAGAGCTGCAGCTTCCTGCCATGACACAGGTAAATGATGCCAGATGTAGGGCTGTCTGGAGGGTTGGTGCCTCTCTTGGGGACAGGTAAGGTGGATCCCTGACAGAAAAGGAATGCCCGTGGACCTGGTACTGCTTATAAAAATAGTACAGGAAGTTACAAAGTAGGAGCTCAAATTTGTCTCTTACTGTTGTAATTAAAAGTCTAAAATATATTCATTGTAAAAGAAATTTGAAACATTTTCGACCTTTGTACAAGAAAAAGGAAACTTGACTTCCAGCCAAGATGGAGGTATAGGTGGACACACTGTGCCTCCTCGCACAACCAAAATTAAGGACAACAAAGATTTAGAAATAAGAAAACAACCAGAACTGATAGAAAATTGAACTGTACGGAAGTTCAACAACCATTCTTCCAGATTGGTAAGAGGGGCAGAGTTGTGGCAGGAAAAAGTGGAGGTTGCTGGACCCAGGTGCTCAGGCAGCGGCTGGCAGATCCCAGGCATGCAGGCGGCAGCTAGCGGACCCCAGGCATGGGGTGACAATGGTGCAGACCCAGTGAGGCCACACAAGGCGGCTGGCTGATCAGGTGGTCCCACATTCACGCATAGATAATCCAGGCGAAGGGGAAGTGGCAGAAGGGACTGGAATCCAAGCGAGAGCAGAGCAAGCACCATTGTTCCCTCTCGGACCCCGCCCCCACATACGGTGTCACTATCCAGCGACTGGGCTAACCTGCCCTGGGGAACACCTAAGGCTCCCCGCCTCACTATGTTACATCGGTGACCAGACCGAAAAAGAAAAAAAAAACCCAGAATGGCTCAAACCAGAGAACAAATCAAAGCCCCAGAGCCAATTCATCTAAGCGACTAAGAGATAGTCAGCCTATCAGATGCACATTTCAAAGCCCTGGTGATCAGGATGCTCACAGAATTGGTTGATTTTGCTCACAAATTAGATGAACAAATGAAGGCTACTATAAGTGAAATGAAGGAAAATGCACAGGGAACCAATAGAGATGGGAGGAAAATTGGGACTCAGATCAATGGAGTGAACCAGAAGGAAGAAAGAAACAACCAAACAGAAAAGAATGAAGAAACAACAATTCAAAAAAATGAGAGGATTAGGAACCTCCAGGACATCTTTAAACGTCCCAGCATCTGAATTATAGGGGTACCAGAAGGGGAAGAAGAAGAGCACAAGTGAAAAACTTATTTGAACAAATAATAAAGGAAAAGTTCCCCGATCTGGCAATGGAAATAGACTTCCAGGAAGTCCAGGAAGCTCAGAGAGTCCCAAAGAATTTGGACCCAAGGAGGAACACACCAAGGCACATCATAATTACATTAGCCAAGATTGAAATGGAGGAGAGAATTCTAGAAGCAGCAAGGGATAAGGGCACAGTCACCTACAAAGGATTTCCCATCAGACTGTCAGCTGATTTCTCAAAAGAGACCTTCCAGGCAAGAAGGGGCTGGAAAGAAGTATTCCAAGTCATGAAAGTCAAGGACCTACATCCAAGATTGCTCTATCCAGCAAAGCTTTCATTTAGAATAGAAGGGAAAATAAAGTGCTTCTCAGATAAGGTCAAGTTCAAGGAGTTCATCATCACCAAGCCTTTATTATATGAAATGTTAAAGGGACTTATCTAAGAAAAAGAAGATAAAAAATATGACAATAAAAAGACAGCGAACTCACAGATATTAACAACCACACCTAAAACAAAAGCAAATAGGCACACAACTAGAACAGGAACAGAAACACAAATGGAGATCACATGGAGGGTTAGCAACAGGGGAGTGAGAGGAGGAGAGAGAGGGAAAAGGTACAGAGAATAAGTAGCATAGATGGTGGGTAGAAAATAGACAGGGGGAGGGCAAGAATAGTGTGGGAAATGTAGAAGCTAAAGAATTTATGACACATGGACATGAACTAAAGGGGGGGAATGTGGGTGGGAGGGGGTGTGCAAGGTGGAGGAGAATGATGGGGGAGAAATGGGACAACTGTAATAGCATAATCAAGAAAATATATTTTAAAAAAAGAATTGGGGTGAAAAGAAAGAAAGAAAAAGAAAAAGGAGTATTAGCAGCTGCTCTTACACCAGCACAATCCCTTTCCTCCTGAGTACTGAATTCTGGTTCCATGTAGAATGGTATGCTGCCACTAGATGGCAGCACCAGGCCACATGCTCCAGGGCCGGAGGGTGAATGCCAAGTGCCGTGTCCACTGACCTTTAGGACCTTCCATTTCTCCATCAGACATATTGAAAGAGCCAATTCTTTTCTCCTTAACCCTTGGTTTATTTTTTTAAACAGTTGAATCACATTCCTGTAGACTGTAAACTACTAGAAGTTACCATGCCATCACATTGATTCCCTGCAACAGTACTACAGTATGGGCTTATTGTTCCTTTTTACAAATGAACAAACCGAGTCTTTGAGGATGAAGAGACTTACTGAAGTTACACAGCAAGATACTAAATTTTCACACTTGCAATGATGTCACTGCTGCCATTCTTGGTGAATTGTTTCGACCTTCACGTGGAATGCAAGGATTAGCAGCTGTGCTGTGAACCCAGCACATTCTTGGGCACCATGAGGCCATCGTTCACAGCCACTACTTCCCCAGGGGTGTTTGGAGCATCTGTATGGAATCACCCCCCCTCCCACCCTCCATGAGGAAGCTGGAGCCAGAAGGAATGGAGGAGCTGACCCTGGAGCCCACCTATCCCCCTTCCACAGCCACCTTTGGCCCAGTCCTCTGTAGCCTAACCTTCCTTTGTTTCCCTTATTCCCCCAGTTCCGGAACCCCAAGGCATCCCTGCGTGTGCGGCTCTGTGACCTCCTGGGTCATCTACAACGGAGCAACGAGAGGGATTGCCAGGAGTTCTACCGAGCTCTATACATCCACGCCCAGCCCCTGCACAGCTGCCTGCCCAGCCAGCGCACCTTGCGTAAGTGCATGTCCCAGTCCTCAGAGCTTCAACCTCCTCTGGCCACATCTCATCTTGTGTAGCCCCTAGAGAGTAGAAAGAGTATTTCTGGCAACACAGATGTCTCTGTCTCCCTGTCTCTGTGTGTGTCTCTGTCTCTTTTGTGCCAGCTTTATATAAAAGGTAGAATCTGCCTCTTCCACCTGTAACCCAGTGCACCATGGAAACCCTTCCCTTTATGATCGCAATGGCTCGCGGTTGCACCAGCCTGAGTGAACTGGCCCCCATGCTGGATACTGAACTTGTGTCCACCCTTCATCCAGGTGGATCCCTGGTGTGGGTTTTTCTATAGGACAGTCTCAGGCCTAGATGGCCAGCTGAGGTTGTGTGTGTTTCAGTTTAGAGGGTCCCATCTTTGGGCCTGGGAGGTAATGTGAGAGACCCTAAGATATGCTGGGAATAGGATGGGGAGATGCAGGCAGTTCAGTTTTAGGCTTCTGTGCCCTGATGCCCAGGAGGAGTGGCTGCTCTCTCCCGATTCTTAGAAGAGGCCAGAGGCCCCAAGGGATGGGGTGGCTCACCCAGGCCAATCAGCTGTGACCTGTGGCTGGTGTCTCTGACCCCAAAGACAGGCCTGCAGGACTAGCTCTGAGCTCTGGCTCTGGATGGTCCTGCTACACTAGCCCTCAGGGCCCCACATCCCTGCTGGGAGTCAAGAACCTTCCCAGCTCGTGGCTGCCCTCAAGGGCTATCTGGCATGTGGCTCATTGGGGAGGCCTGGGAAGATAAAGCACCGTGCTGACACATGGACAGTGTCAGAACTTTCAGGTGGGATTTTGCACTGCATTTGGTGCCTCACGGCCACCAGGGAACAATGCCTTCCCCCTACTCCATGGCACTCAAAGTCCCAGGAAGTGGACTAAAGAGGATGTCCCAAAACTGTGCAGAGTCCCCTCCCCGGTGCTTATGCTGCCAAGCAGGGCCAGAGGACTCAGTGACAGCACAGCCTGGTCCAGCTCAGCCAGGGGCTGGGTGGTACCAGGAGTGAGGGACCTCGTCAGACCCCTTGGTTTCGTGAGGGCAGGTGACCACTTTCCTCTCTGGCCCACCCACGACTAACTGCACCCTGTGATTTTGTTTCCAGAGATCTCAGATTGCACAGAGCTAGACTCGGGCACCGCAAGCCATGAGCTCAGTAACAGGGGTAACCGCCTCCTGCTTCCCCCTCTGTCCCCCTACCCAGGGCCCCATCTCCGCCTCGGTTATTCTCCACTCTAAGTTGGGCTCTGTTCCTGGCTTTCCATGGACAGCTTTCCCCCCACCCAGAGTGCTCATTGGGGGTATCCTCACCCACCTGACTCCAGTGTGGGGCTCTAGCCTATCCCTTGTGGCCTGAGGACCTCTCCCCACCCTCAGGTGCAAGTAGCTGCTGACACCTATTTCTCCCCCAGGACCTATGGCCTTTCTGGCCTGTCTCGGCCTGGCTGCGGGGCTGGCACTCCTCATCTACTGCTGCCCTTCAGGTGGGTGTTGCTCAGCCTCAGCCCAGTCCACACGAGACGACAGGGCAGAGGTGGTGCCCGTGCACGTTGGGCACACTGCCCACTCAGCTCTGCAGGAAGGCACGAGTCCCTGGCTTCATCATGCTTCAGTTTGCTCACCAGGAGTGGGACAGGGACTGGGCTCAGGAGAAATAGAAAGTGTGGGGCTTGAGCCCACCAAACCCAGTGGTGGTGGGTCTCATTTTGTACACATGACCCTCAGTGACCCCCCCCAGGGGTCAGAGAATGGTGGCCCCTGTGGGAGGAGGAGTGCAGCAAGGCTTGGGTTAGAAAGCCTTGCCTGGAGCAGAACATCCCCCACAGTCTCAGGTCTGCTCCAGTGTCACGGCCCTGATGGGTGGACTGGAGTCCATGGCTGAGGCCCCCTCCAGGCCCAGCATGGCCTCCCTGCCATCCCTTTCCGATCATGCTGAAATTGCTGAGGTCATGTGGAGTCAGTGCCTGGCAGGCCCCCCTGGGGATGCTGACCCCATGGCACTCGGGTTTGGGGCTGGCAATATTGTGAGGCTGAGAGAATGCATCTCTGCTGGATTCTGAGACATCCCTCCATCCCCATTGTGTTCCAGACTCTAAGGTGCTGCCAAGGGCCCGGCGTGTGCTGGGCTTCTCCCCCATCATTGTGGACAGGCACGTCAGCCGCTTTCTGCTGGCCTTCCTGACAGATAACCTGGGGGGCCTTTGATGGACCAGGCCCCCTGCTGCCCATCTCACACCAAAGAGCCCCCACCGTTCCACCCACCCAGGGTCCTGCTGCTTTTCTAAATGCTTATATTTCACTTTACAATTATTGTTCTCACTTTACAATTACTGTAAGAAGCACTTCACCTACTCCTTATAATGGTGGTCAGTGATATTAAAAGTGGGAGTCTTCTCCCTTCTGTCAGGAGTGTTTTCTGGATAATTCTGACTTGAGACTGCACATGCCTGTAGCAGAGGCTGACCCTGAGGGCTCTTGGAGTTCCTTATCAGCCTGGCGCCAGGTCATGTTCAGGCCACAGTCCCAGTCACTGTGGAACTGGGCCCCACCCCTCCACTTGTGCTACCTGCTCTAGCCCCTGCACCCAGACCTCCCAACCCACAGTTCCCAAAAATACCCTCAACCCACTGCCCATGCTGTACATCCCTTCCCTCCCTCCATGGCCTTCTCCTATAGCTCTCCAGAGCTCACACCTCCCCACACCCACCCCTGCCCTTTACTTCTGCCTCCTGGACCTTGTGGGGTCCCTGTCCTGCCCCAGTGCCCATGTGTATTTACCTGATTCCTCTCGCCACCCCAGCAGGTAGGGGCTGCTGTCCCTGCTTTCCTCATGAGGAAACGGGCCAAGGTGGGAGGTCATTCAGCCAACAAGGGGAACCCTGCACTCGAGGGGGTGCGAGCCCAACCACATTCTTCTCCTGTTCCATAACCTGTCCCCAGGAGATCCTCCCTCAGCCCATTGTCCCTTCCTGGGGCCCCTGCCTGACCACACAGGATCATCCCTGTGACAGCTTCTTCTTTCCCTGACCCTCACAGAAGTTGATGACAGGTTCTTTAGTAGTTCAGAGCCTGAAACTGATCATAAAGTTTCCTGGGACCCCAGGAGAAAGGGAATCCAGACTGAAAACAGCCCAAGGAACATTCTAGAAATTTGGAATGAAAAGCATCATTGTGCTTTCCTTGTCCTGAGCTCTGGCTCCTCAATCCCTGCCTGGGGTTTGGTCACAGCCTTTCCACTTTCTCCGCAGTGCATGCCCCCTTTGGACCAGTGTGTCAGCACCCGCCTCTGACCTTGGTGCTGGGCCCCCACTTGACCAGGCTGGTCACAACCCTCTGTGTCCTGCTGGACTTGTGCTGTGGAAATGTTGCTCAAGGACAGAAGAGGGTGAGGATGCAAGTTCTAGAGGGTCTGGTGCTGCCCTTGATTTTCAGTGTCAGGCCCCTGGGGGTGCTATGACATCTGCTCTCCTGAAGACCTAATTGAGCAGCACTTTTCCCTTTTCAGTGCCGTGTCACCACCCTCCTTACAGGTGAGGGATCTGAGGCTCAGAACCCAGGACCACACAGCAGCCAAAAGTAGAGTTCCACCCACCCTCCTCGCATATTCACGGGCACGTGCACAGGCAGCCATATGCATATGTGCACATGCAAACATGTATACACATATATAGCTCTCCCATACACATGTGCATATGTATGAAGAACATGCTGCTGTGCCTCAGCCTGGCCCCCAATGGGTCCCTCTTCTGATTGCCTCCCTCCGTCAGCTCCCCACCTTACAGCCTCCTTTGAGGGAAACAAGCATATTTGTCAACCCAAAATCATGAGTTTGCATTTTTCCTCGGAGGTTTCTGGAGGTGCCAGGCAGGCTGACTCCAGGAATAACACCATGGGGCCCGGGCACAGGCAGTGGGAAACAAAATGGGAGCAGAGGAATTAGCTCCAGGATATGGTGTGTGGCCTCATGTAGCCAGCTCAGGTGATAGCACTCATTTGTGTGCCCCTCAGAGAAATGGGGGTGCCTGTAAGGGAGAGCTTTATGCAGGAGCCCTCCTGCCTGCCGGGTGGTGAGGACAGTGGCTGACCAGTCCACCACCCCTGGGCCACAGGCGCTGGGCATCTGTGCAATAAGCACCTAATCTGGGTGTGCTTCTTGAGCACAGCTTGGGAATGTTCCATTAATTGACCACTTAGGTGGAAGATGTTACTCATGCAGGCTTCTGGTGCATCAAGAGCAATTCTTGCACTGAGCTGGGCTGGCTGAGCAAAGCCCTGCCAGCTGTGCCACACATGGAAGCCTTCTGGACCTTTCACAGGATCCTGGGTGAGGGATGTGAACCTGACCACTCCCCCTCCAGGCCTTCCTTGGGGCCTGTCCAGAGCTGGGAGGATGTGTGGTGCTCCCTTGTAGCCATCCAAGCCCCATATGAACCATCTACCATGCTACAGAGGTGAGGCTGGAGGCTGCCTCCTGGTTGGCAGCCAGATAGGATACTAGTCCCTGTGCCTCTGAGCTTTGGGGTGGGAGTGCAGCAGAGGTTCTTAAGGTCAGTAGATGCCTGTGGCTCAGCTTGGCATGTCCTGTTAAGTCTGCAGCTCCTCTATCCACCATAACCAGGCAAGATCCTGATTCCTAGCTAAATATCTTGTGGGCAGAATCCCTAGGGTGCTCTCCATGCTTGTCCTACTCTCTGAGAGACAGCTGGGAAAAGGTAACAGACACATCTGGGAAAATGTGATGGAGATGAGATGCCTGTGTGAAGGTGACAGATTCCTAGGTAAAGGTGACAGAGATGCCAGGGTGAGGACGATGGAGACACTCGGGTGAAAGTGACAGATGCCAGACCTGCATGCTCCTTTATCTCACACCCGGAGGCTCCAGAGTGAGAAATGCCCTTTGTTTAAGCTACCCAGACTGTGGACTTGGTTATAGCAGCTTGGATGGGCTAAGGCAGTGCCTTTGAGGAAATGTTCATCAGACAAGTGGGCCCAGCTATGTCACCTGAAACCTACAAGGTCACAAGTCTTTAGGGCCCTTGTAGGTCTCAGGTGACAGAGACCTGAGACTTTAGGGTCTGTGGCAGGTTACATCCCTGAGTGAGGCTGGTCAGTTCCTATCCCAGGGCCTCAGCACCTGTCTGGTTAGCTGTGAAGGTCCAGGGTGCTTATTTCCTGGATTGGGCTAGGCCCCTGCCCGTGACTACTGACTTCTTTCAACCATGACCTACCGAAGCCCAGGCTGTGGCCCCTTCCCCAACTCTTCGCCTTGATGGTCCCTTCCTTGATGGTGCCTTGACTCTGTTCCCGGAGCTGAGATCTACAATGGCCCAGACCACCAGCCAGGCTTCTCTTGTAAGGCCTTTTGTCCTAGGTTGGGTCTTGTGGAGGGAAAAAAATGTGGCACCTATGTCTAGGATCAGCATTTCCTCCCATGAGGTCCCTACCCTGCAAACCACCTTGTAACCCAGAATGAATTAGGTCCATCAGGCATGAGTGACCACAGCTCTATTGACGCTTTTCCCTCAAGGCCCTCATTGTCCCCAGCTTCCCTCCTTCACACTCCAATGATGGTAACTGCTCATGATCCATGCCTTTGCACCTTTGAATATGCTGTTCCCTTTTGGCTGGAACACTCCTTACTAACCCCCTATCTACTCACACTTCAGGTCTTGGAGAAAATGCCTCCTCCTCCAGGAAGCCCTTCTTAACATTCTAGTAAGAGTAGAACTGTACAACATAAGATTTTGGTCGACAATAAACCACATATTCAACAGTGGTCTCATAAGATTATAACTGAGCTGCAAAATTCCTGTCATCTAGTGATGTCAGAGCTGTTGTAGCATCATAGTGCCATGCATTATTCACATGTTCATGGTGATGCAGGTGTGAACAGACCTACTGTGCTGCCAGTCATAAAAGTACAGCACATGCAATTATGTACAGGACATAACATTTGATAATGATAACAAATGACTGTTACTGGTTTATATATTTACTATGTTATACTTTTTATCATTATTTTAGAGTATACTCTTTCTACTTATAAAAGTTTGCTATAAAACAATATGCCCAGTTAAACTGGCAGCAGCCTCATACATGTCATGTTTACCAGGTCTCTTGATCACAGCACTTTTTCCTCATGCTTGATTTAATCTTGTGTTGTTTTGTTCATCATGGCCACTAGGCACACACAATCCACTGCTAATGTTGCCAGTAAGAGGCCACGTTCAGTGATTGACCTGAAAATAAAATCAGAAGCAATAATGACTAGGAACATGGAAAGTCAATGATGGTTATTGTTCACCAGTCAGGCATGTCCCATTCCACCACAGCCACAATCTTTACCAACAAGAAAAAAGTAAGGGAAGCTGTTACAGGATCCGCTTCACTGAAGGAAACGAGACTAAGAGAAGTTCAAGAAGAGCCCATATCAGACACAGAGAAACTTCTAATGACCTGGATTGAAGACCAGACAGAAATCTGGTACCTGTCCCTGTCCACACCGTGATGACCACAGCCAAAGGTAAAAGTTGCGATGTTGAAAGATAAGCCTGGACCAACTATGATGTTGAATTTACTGCTAGCTCTGGGTGGTTTAAACAATTCAAGAATTGTTATTCATTACATAATGTGAAAATGACTGGTAATCTGAGGGTGCTGAAATGAAGGCAGCTAAAGAAGTTTTGGAATCTCTAGAAGCTGATTGTACAGAAAAATTACTTGCCAGAGAAAATATTCAATATGGATGAAATGTCCATATTCTGTAAATGAGTGCCCGAAAGGACTTTCATTTATAAGAAGGCCAAGTCAATACCAGGTTTTAAGGCTTGTAAGGACAGGTTAACAATTTTGCTTGGGGGCAATGTCACAGGCTACAAACTGAAGCCCCTTGTGATCTGGCACAGTGAGAACTCCAGAGCCTTCAAGCACATCAATAAGCACACACCGCCAGTGTGTTACTACAGGAGCAATAAAAAGTCATGATGACTCAGCTCATCTTCCAAGATGTCCTCCTGCATTTCTATGCCAGTGAAATGGAGAAGTACTGTTTGGAGAATAAGAGTTTGCAAGATTTTGTTCATTGCTGATGATGCTCCTGCACATCCTTTTTTTGTTGGTGATCTTCATACCAATGATCAAAGTGGTGTTTATCCCTCCAAATACTACCTCTTTAATTCAACTAGTTGATTAAGGAGTTGTAGCAGCTTTTAAAGCATACTACTAGCCCTGGCTATTGCTGCAACTGAGGAAGACACTGATGCAATTCTGGAAAGATTACAGCATCTATGACAACATCAAGAACTTTACTTGGGGTGATGTCACCAAGGGGTGTATGAGTGTCATCCAGAAGAAGATGCTCAAGAGGTTCGTCCATGACTTCAAAGGATTAGCCAAGGATAAGACGGGTGCAAAAATCAACAACATTAACCTGGGTGTTGATGAGGATGACACTGAGCAACTCCTAGTGGTGGTTCCTGAGGAACTGACTAATAAGGAGTCGCTGGAACTGAAACAGGAACACCTAGCTGAAGAAGAGACCAGAGAAAAGGAAACTGCAGGAAAAGGAAACTGCAGGAAAAGACAAAGAAGAAAACCCTCCAAGAAAATTCACAATGAAGAGTTTAGAAGAGCTCTGGCCACTTCTCTCTACTGTGGCTCAGTTGATTGGAGTATGTCCTGTAAACTGAAAGGTCACAGTTTTGATTCCTGGTCAGGGCACATGCCTAGGTTGTAGGTTCGGTTCCCGGTCAGGGAGAGTGTAAGAGGCAACTGATCAATGTTTCTCTTTCCCATCGATGTTTCTCTCCTCCCTCTCCCTTCCTTTCCCTCTCTCTAAAATCAATGAGCATGTATGTCTTCAGGTGAGGATAAAAATAAAATAAGAGTTCAGAAGCTTTTTCAGAACTCAGTATGTTCCTTAAAAAGTTTGAAAATGTGGACCCCAACAATGAGAGGTTTTCATTAATAGAGAGGAATGTCCATAGTATATTACCTGCTTACACGCAAATCTATGGCGAAAAAAGGAAAGAAACCAAGTACACTACCATCGACATATTTCTGAAGAGTGACCTCCTTTAGAAGAGCCTCAGACAGGTCCTTCAGGAGGTGTTCCAGGAGGATTGTTATCATAGGATATGACAGCCCCACATGTGTTATTGCTCCTGAAGACCTTCCAGTGGGACAAGATATGGAGCGGGAAAACTGTAATATTGATGTTCTGACCCTGCGTAGGCCTAGGCTAGTGCATGTGTTTATGTCTTAGTCTTTAGCAAAAAAAAAAAAAAAAAAAAAAAAAAAGTTAAAAAAGTAAAGCATATTAAAAAATTTTTAATAGAAAAAAGCTTATAGAACAAGGATATAAAGAAAGAAAATGGCCCCAGCCAGTGTGGCTCAGTTGGGTTGGGCATCATTGCACACATTGAAACGTTACTTTTTGAGGTCAGGGCACAGGTTCAGTCCCCAGTCAGGAGACTGAAGGCAGCCAGTTGATGTTTCTGTCTCACATCAGTGTTCTCTCCTCCCTTGCTCCCCCTCTCCCTAAAATAAAAAAATTAAAATTTAAAAAAAGAAAAAGTTTGTATAGCTGTACAATGTATTTGTGTGTGTGTGTGTTTTTTAAACTTTACTTATTTATTTTTAGCGAGAGGGAGAAAGAGGGAGAGAAACTTCAATGTGTGGTTGCCTCTCATGCGCCCCCTACTGGGGACCTGGCCCACAACCCAGCCATGTGCCCTGACTGGGAATCCAACTATCACCCTTTGGTTTGCAGGCCAGCACTCAATCTACTGAGCCACACCAGCCAGGGAAATGTGTTTGTGTTTTAAGCTAAAAAGAGTCAAAAAGTTTAAAAAATTTTTTAAAGTGTATAAAGTAGCCCTGGCCAGTGTGGCTCAGTTTGAGGGGCTTTGAGCCACACTGGCCAAACCCTTGCGGGTTTGATTCCTGGTCAGGGCACATACATAAGTTATGGGTACCATCCCCAGTCCAGGAGCATATAGGAGGCAACCAATCGATGCTTCTCTCTCACAATGATGTTTGTCTCTTTCCCTTCCTCTCTAAAAGCAATGAAAAAAAGTGTACTCTGGTGAGGATTTAAAAAAACATTTATAAAGTAAAAAGTTATGGTAAGCTAAGGTTAATTTATTATTGAAGAAAAATATTTTTTATAAACTTAGTATAGCCTAGGTGTATAGTGTTTATAAAGTATACAGTAGTGTACACTTTCACTTACCACTCACTCACCGACTCACTCAGAACAACTCCATTCATGGCAAGTGCCCTGTACAGGTGTACTGTATTTTTACTGTACCTTTTCTATGTTCACATACACAAGTTCTTACCATGGACTACAGTTGTCAACAGTATTCAGTACAGTGACATGCTGTTCAGGTATGTAGCCCAGGAGCAGTAGGCTATACCATACAGCTGAGGTGTGTAGCAGGTTGTACCATCCAAGTTTGTGTAAGTGCACTCTGTGATGTTCACACAATGATGAAATACCTAATAAAGTATTTCTTAGAATGGGTCCCTGTCCTTAAGGGACCCATGACTATAGTTCCTCATTGTGTCTACCACAGTGTCGGGATGCCTTTTCTACCTCCAAAGCTGAGCAGAGGCTTGGAGAAGTTGTCTGGGGTGGGGAGAGAGCTTCCATTATCAAAGGTATGTGGGGAAGAGGTGCATGAGAGATGTGAGTGAGCATGTAAGAGGTGTGTGAGGGAAGGACTATATGAGGGAACTCGTGAGGGCAGGAGTTGGGTGTGTGTACGGGTGTGAGAGAGAATGAAGGAGGGTGTGTGAAGCAAAGTGTGATGACAGTTGTGAGGGATGGTGTGTGAGGGAGTGTGTGAGTAGGATGTTTTGGACTGTGAGAGAAGATACCTGCTGAGAGGGACTCCTGTTGACTAACTGGGCTCAAATATGAAAAATAGAGCCTAGCAGCCATTTCCACATGGGACCGCTCACACAAACTGCACTTCTTGGAAAAGTCTTTACACTGAACTGCCTGCCTGCACTGTGAGCCATCTAAGTGAGCCCTTGTAAAGGAGTTCCTGTAATCCTATTTCAGTGAATTGGACTGGGACTTTCCTCATCCATTTGGAGCTGTGCAGCTATATTCCCATCAGCTTCTTCATTGACCAAAGAGGTTCCATTCTGACCAATTAGTACAGTGCCTTTGGGCCAATCAAACTGCAAGGATTTGGAGACTCGTTTAAATGAAGACAGAACAATCAAGGACCAGTGGTGGGGACTTCTGTCTATATAAGTCAGCTTGCCCCTGGGTTATACTTTCCCTTTCAACTGAAGATTGCTTTTCCCTGGATGGAGTTGGAACACCAAAGATATCTCACCAGACCAGAGCTGAGCAGAGCAGAGCTGTCCTCCCCAGGGCTGCTTCACCCCAGGGCCTCAGCCGTGCTTGATAATTTAGTTGTTTGCACTCAATAATTAAGTTTCCTTCTACACTGCACCCCAAATTGGAGATTTCTGCTTGTGTTGAATTGATGTCAATGACCATGACCCATCAGTGTGAAGAGCTGGTTAGGCAGGGAGTTGGTGTGTGTGTTGGGAGCAGGGTACTGTGAAGGAGGGCATGCATGTGATTGATGACTGTGCCTGTGAGGGAGGGAGTCTGGGTCCCAGTTACTCTTGCCCAGGAGAGAGATGGTCACAAGCTGTGTATGACACGAGCTCATGTTTTCAGAGCCTGGAATGCAGCTGCATCTTGCACAATTCAGGGTTCCCCTTGGCAAGAGGGTGGTGTTGACTCTGCAGGCTTGGGGTTTAGGCAGGGGGCGCTGACTCTGCTGGAATTGGGGTGGTATTTATAGTTTCAAGTCAGCACTCTGAGGCAGGGCTCAGAGGAAACCCTGCCCAGCCATGTTCCCCTGTATCTCCCCCCAAATTTCTGCACAAACCCCAGGCCCTAGGTCAGGGCCTTGCCAGATGGGCCCTGGGACCCACAGTCTCACAGATGAACATTTGTGAGGGGTTGGACTTGGAGGGGCTCAGGAGACGAAAATCTAGATGGGCCTGTCCTGCTCCAAGGCCTGCCTGCTGGAGCTTAGGTCAGGTTACCTGTACAGTAGGGACAAGAAAGGGACCCATTTTAGGGACTGGGGGCCCTTCCTCAGCACTGGCCAGGTGGCAGTTGGGACAATTGATTTTTATCCCACCTGGAGGCAGACTGAGCCCATCTCCCAACTGAGGGGACACCAAGAACAGGGGCTGAGGGCTAGGGAGGGGCCCTGCTGCCCTGGGGCAGCTCCTTGTGCCACATAGACCCAGCAGCTTACTTAGTTTACTCCTGAAACAAATCCTTGAGAAAGAAGAAAAACATTAAAACATTCAGCTTCCTGATTTTTAAAAGTAATGCCATGAGGAAAAAGGGATTAAAATCAATTAAAGGCAGTTGGAAGGCACCTGAGGGAGGGAGGAGGCAAACAGGCAGGTGAGTGTGGCAGATGTGAAAGCAAATGGTCACCTTCTCAGTCCTCTGGCTTCACCCTGTCCGGCTGTCACCTCCTGGGGGTGAGGAGGATCACCTGACCTGTCCTGTCCTTCCTCCTCCTTCCTCAGCACCTGTCAAGTGGGCCAGGATCTCAAATGTGGATGGTGAGGATGAAGAGGCAGGTGAGGGAAGCCTGTAGACTGACCCATGCCTAGGGAACACATCCAGGGTTTGAACTAGGCAGGAGTAAACTGTGGTGTCTTGGGCTGCATGCAGGGGACCTGAGCCTGAGGAGATACCAGCTCCCCAGGGATGGAGGGGCCCTGCCTGGATTTTAACTGGCATGTAGCTACTTCCTCACCCCTATTCCTATCTGTCCATCATCTATCATTTATCTGTCAACCTACCACCTATCATCTCTCCTTTATCCATTTATCTTTTCTCTGTTGATCAAGTATTCAATTAATTATCTATCTCCCTATATCCACCTATTTATCATCCATCTATCATCTATCAAGTACCTACCAACCGATTAATTGATCATTTCTTGGTCCATTTATCCATCATCATCTATCTTTTACAGTAAGAAGGTTAAGCATACAATTTTCCCTCCGTGTCTCACCTACCACCCCACTCCAGCTTCACCTGACAGCTCCTTCCCCCACCTGACCAGCCCAGGCTCAGATCCAGGCCCAGGTCACAAGCTTTCAGGGCTTGTCCTTCACAAGGTTCCATCCTGTCATCAGACATCAAGCATCATTCTTGAGACCTCCCCAGATGCCCTTCTCTATGTGTGTCCCTCCATGACATTCCCCCACCTCCACATTTGCATCTTCTTGCTCAAGCCCCTTGCCTACTCTCAGGGTCTCTGCTGTCCCCCTGGGAGGACAAAGCTGAGCTTGAGGGTGGGGGCACAGGGTGGGAGGGAGCTGAGCAGGAGCAGGGTGTTAGGGCCCAGGAAAAGCTCCTGAGAGTTGTCACACCAGGGAGGCTGGCCCTGCTCTGACCTGCACTGGGCCTCAGCACACAGGGATGAGTGAGCAAATGCTGTAGACACTTATTGAGTGCCTACTGTATGCTGGACACAGTGTTAAGGACACAGGCCATGGGTGGTGGCACCCAGTGGAAGACCCGGGCCAGACCAAAGTCCTACGTAGAAGCACAAGCACGAATGGGGCCCACCTCCTCCATTTCAGGCAGAACCCCTCTGCCCTTGGGGAGACTGGTGGGCAGGACCATCCTTCTTGGGGGACAGCCCTGGTCTTAGGTCAGCATGGCAAGGATGGGTGGGCCTCAGACAATGGCGAGGGGGACATGGTGGTCAGTGAGGCCAGCTCATAGTACTAAAAGCCAAGTAAACCCAGTGGCTCCCTGTGACAGTGACCAGTAGGGGAGGGGAGTTGGAGGGCCTATGGGAAAGACCTAAGGGCTGAGCTCTATCCTCAGAAAGTGGCAGAATATTTCAAGGCCCAACATGAGGACATATGTGGAGTGAGGGGTCAGGGTGCCAGAGTGGCAGTTGAGGTTTGAACCTGGGAGCTAGTGGGTGGGGGGATGAGGTATCATCATATGTGCCTGGTGAAGGCACCTTGGGATGGGGCTGTTGGGGCTGGGAAGCACACCCCGACCTGTCCCTGATGCCCACAGCACCCATGGAAGCCAGGCTGGTTTGGTGGCCCAGTACTCTGTCCAACCATCTGGGGCTCTCTTTCTGGCTACTATGTTCGGGCAGACTTCTGGTCATGGCTAAAGGAGGAGCCAAGCCATCTGTTGGCCACATCTGAGGTGCTACCTCATAAGACCAGCACACAGGCTGGCATTTCTCCCTTGTCCCTGCTGGCCAGCCACACCACAGGCCACTTGAGGCCACCCCAGGAACTAGGCACAGGTGCAGTCCACCTGTGCCCTGGGTAGAGCTGGGCCTGGGGGGGATGAGCCCAGACACTGTTCTGGACATACTGGGATGGCTAGGAGCAGGGGCAAAGGGGATGCAACAAGGCACACCAGAGAGGTTGGGCCAAGGGCCAGGGCCTGGGGCAGTTCATAGGTGGGAGCCTGACCATCTGCTGCTTCCTGTCAAAAAGCAAGAGGGGAAGGTAATGTGGGCTCACAGTCACAGCAAGAGAGGTGGCATGAGTCTGAGAACCTCCTTGCCACTCCAGAGCCTAGTCCTGCACACAGCTTTATACCTGCCCCACCAGCCAGAAATGTGTCCACCCACTGCCCACTTGCTTCTTCCTGGACCTCATCCCACATGGGGTCACCTTTAAAAACCCTCTTTATGGGGCACTCACTCACCAGAGCAGAGTCACCCTGTGGCACCAACTCTGTAGTCACCAGTACTTCAACCCTTTTTCATAATTTCCTATGCTTATTCCTGGAATATTTAAAAGCAAAGCCCAGGACTGAATGTCTCACCCACAAGCACTTATATTTATCCATCATTTTGTGCCAAGCTGATCTTTCAGCTCCACAGACCAGATGGCAGGGTTACCTGAACATCTTTTAAGGGAACAGGGTGTCAGAGCTACCCCAGGCTCAGATGGGTGTGAAGAGAAGCAATGTGGAGAGGAGGAGGAGGGGCAAAGGCCACAAGGGTTCCCAGGTATCCCAGGCTCTTGGAGAGTACCAGATGTGGCCAGGACTGCCACCTCAAAGAGAGAAAGGGGTAGGGCAGCAGGGTCAGGGTGGAGGGGAGAAGCAGAGAGTGAGGGTTCAGGTCCTGAAGGCCTCTGGGGTGAATAGAGGGAGCTGGGGATTCCAGTCAGGTGAGGTGAGGACCCCCAGAGGTAGCACCTGGCCCTTGGGGGGGGTCTCTGCAGGGTCTCAACCTAGCTTGCACCAGCCCTACTCTCCTTGGCCCACTAGGCATGACTGAAGGGCAGTACTGGGCACCACATCGGGGTGGGTCATGGCTGTGGGTATTGAGGGAAGGCAGGTGGCATGTGGGCTGCAGGAAATGGTGAGAGTGCTGGAACTTTTCCTGAGAGGCTGGTCAGGGGTCACCAGGCTAAGTGCCCTGAGGACAGTAGGGGTGACATCTGGAGATGCCAATGGAGGGAGTTTCCCCAATAGCTCATCCTGCCTGGCATTCTTCCCTTAACTCCTGCAGAAGGTCCAGTCTTGGCTTGAGCCTGAAGGTGACATGGGGACCAGCCATGCCCACCTCCAGCCCTGACACAGGCACCCAGAGCCAGTCACCTTAAAAATGCCCCACCTGAACGAGATCCAAGGAAGTACCTGGGAGCCCCTGAACCAGGGCAGGGGGTGGGACCTTGGGGTTTTGTTCTGTCCTGCTACAAATGAGCTAGTGGAAAGCCTGGCGACACATGGATAAGTCTGCTGTGTAGAGAGCAACGTTGCGTCCGGGCTGTTCTTCTGACCTGGTCATCATGCATGGTCAGGGCAGTGAACCCATTTCTGGCAGGGTGCAACTGAAGTTTAACAGCAGAGCGTGTGCCACTCACTGGGGCCCCAGCTGGTGGGAGGTGACACCTGCAGGCAGGCTCCCAATACAGCAAATGATGGCCATGGTGGGACTCCCTGCCAGGCAGCCTCTGGGCTGGGGTACTGGAAGCTCTTGGAACCATTCTGTGCTCTGAAGTACAAAAAGAGACAATGGACACTGGAGACCCAAAACCCTGGTCTCAGCCTGAATATCTGACCCAAGACATGAGGCACCAAGGGGCTGCCCAAGCTTACAGTTCTGGAGAAGGCCCGGAAATGACAGCATGTCCCCACGGCTGCTCTGTGCAGGGAGGGAGGCTAGCACAGGCTGGGGCTCAGGGTGCAGTGCAAGGCCAGACCCAGGGGAGGGACAGTGCTGGAAGCTGCACAGAAGAAGCATCCATTTTATTGGTCATTTGTGCTTAGAAAACTGGGGCTCAGGCCCCAGCCCCTACCAGGTTACTACTGGTGGAAGGTATATGCAGGGCCTACAGCCATGGCTGGGGCCTGGGTCAGGAAGGGCAGAGGCCATGTGTCTCCCAAGGGTGCACTGGCTGAGGTGGGGGGGGCACCTCCTCATCCCTCTGAGAAGATCCTGAGACTAAGGTTGGCCCTGGCCGCTTGCTGCCTGTCCTCAGGCCTGCTGCATGTCTGTGCTGGCTGTGACCCTTCTTGGGGATATCCAGTTCTGCCCTCTGGGCCTCGCTGGACCTCGCTGTCCCTGCTCCAGGAGGAGGAGCAACCAAGCACAGAGCAGGCCTCACACTGGCCCAAGGGTCCTCTAGTCCAGTCCTGGCTTTGGTGGTTTCAGGGACCGCCGCATGTAAGCAGGTGGGCCTCAAGGGTGAGGCAGCTTTCCAGGCCACTGCAAAGGAGAGGAGAGGTGTGAGGGCAGCCCATGCCAGTGGGGCCCTGGTGCCATCCTGGTGAGTCTGCCTTAGTGATGTGTTCTGTGACCAGTCCATAAAGTGTCAGGACCACTCTGACTCCAAAAGGTCCCAGTTTTGATCTAGGCAAGTCTGTTTTCCCTCCTGGGTCACTGTGAGGATTTAGTGGCTCGGCCCCAGCACACTCTGCTGGGTGACCCCAGAGAGCAGGGACTGGAAGGGGAATCATGCCAAAGGACTGATGCTTGGGAAGAGTCAGGGTGTGTTTGGGGCATACACTGAGCAATTAATGGTCTGGTTGTCAGACCATGAATGAAGGGGCAAGCTGGCATCCAGATGGTTTGGTGGGGCTGCCATTCTGCCACAGGACATCCCTGGGGGATAAACAGTTGTCTGTTAGTGGTGTCTACCGTCCTCTGGGCAGGCTTGTGGCTTGACCACTGGACCGCAGGTCACATGGATCTGTGGTGTGCAGCCCTGGCCAGGGTCCCAAATGCAAGACACTGGTACCCCAAGGCCTGGTTGATGATACCAAGCTCAGGAGAGTGTTGAATTCTGCTGACCTGTATCTACCTTTTCGACACTCAGGGTGCCTGTGTCTGAGCCCACTGGCTCCACACAGCAGGGGCTGCTTTGTTGAGCATGTTGTAAGGGTCACCTGGCCTCCCTTGGCTCCTGTTCCCCAGTGAGGTACTCAGCCTTTGTGAGCAAGGGTGAAGGCTGAGTGTGGTGTGAGAATGTGCAGCCGGGATGCCCACCCCATGAAGCCCAAGCAGGAGCAGACACAAGGTCAAGGGGGCTCTGTATGAAAGGCCCCAAACCTCCAGCCCTGCTCATGGGTCAGTGGCCAGCAGGGTTTGGGGGCAGGCTTGTGGTGGGGTGGAGTGCCCAGGCTGGCCCTCACAACTCACCTGAGCCCTACTGCTGGGGTGCCACGTCCAATACAGGCTTCTGGACACCAAAGGCAGTAATGAAGATATTGACCACAACGATGATGAAAACCAGGCCGGTGGCCAGGTTGTTGAGGAAGTCCAGCTTGGCGTGCTTGGCTGGGTTGTTGAGGTCGTACCTGACTGTGGGAGAGAAGGTATGGACACTGCCCAGGCTGCCTGCACTGGGTCCAGCATTGGGTCTGAGAATGCTGCAGGGCCCACTCTGTCCATCAGAGAGACATGCCTGCTCTAATGCCCTACTGACAGTGGGCATGGCCTGTGACATTGGTTGGATGCGAGCTCAGAGGGGCTTGGCACCTGTGGACACAGAGTGGGAGGCACCAACCCAAGGCCCAGGTTTGGATTTCAAGGCACAATGTGCTGAGCACAGAGACAAGCACATTTAACGAGTATCTTGTATGTGGTGATCTAGCGATCCTCACATTTACCCAAGGCCCTGTCTTTATGTCCATTTTATAGGCAGGGAAACCAAGGCCAGGAGGTCAAGTGACCTACCTGAGGTTGCACAGCCAGGAGGAGGTCAAGGCAACCCTGGAGCCCTTGCTGCTCCTAGCCCTGACCTTCACCTGGGGGGACAGGGATCCTGGGAGCACCATCTAGTCTCTGCAGACCATTGTAAGAACTAGACACATACATGGTAGGCACGCAACACATGTCAACTCTCAGTATGTTTATGATATTTTTCTGCAGTCTCAGCTTGGGAGGTTGGAAGGACAGAGCCATGGGGGGCTCTCTGGGGGCCACCTCCTGGACTTCATGGCCAAGTGAAGAGTCCCACCCCACCTTGTGCAGTTCTGTGAGGGCTCCATGCTCAGAGGCTGTCAGGTGGTAAGCACCCTATCCCAGGAGAACCAGCCAGGCATGGGGCGGAGCTGCAGGGCCCTCTCAGCCCCAGCACTAGGCACATACCCAGGAAGATGAGCAGCACGCCCACGCAGATTTGCAGCACAAGGGAGATGCAGATGAGTACCACCAGAGGGACATAGAAGGTGAAGCTAGGGCCCTGGTCGATGACAGCCTTCAACTGAGAGGCATTGGCCATCAGCAGCGCGATGTCCAGCATGCTCTCTGCCGCACTCTTCTTGTTGGCATAATGGTTCACGTTGATAGGATGGCTCCTGCCCCAGCGGGGTGGCTGTGGGGAGGGGGCAGTCAGCTGATTGGCCACAGGAAGTAAGCAGGTGCTGCAGGCCTGAGCCCATCCCAGGTCCCCTCCCAGATCTCCCCCTGGAATGGGCAGAAAAGTGGGGGCTGATGGCCTGCAGGTGTGGGCCCAGGTGAGGCTTGAGAGGGAAGTGTTTATTAAGAGAACAAGAGGCCCAGAGAAGGCTGTGCAGCCCCTGCAAGACCCTCCCTAGAAATCAAGTCCTGGGAGAGGAAGGAAACATAAATACAACCTCAGCACACACTCTGATTTCGGACTGGAAAGTGCCACCAGTGACTGCCTCCCACAGTGCAGTCTGGCAACCTTCTCTGCACACCCTTGCCCTTGATGCCCTGTGTACTGTCTCCTCCATGTCTGGGTGGGTGGTTGATGCCAGGGCAGCAGCGACTTTCGGGGTGGGAATCCCTGCACATTTGCCCCGCTGTGAAACAAGTCTTCCCTGCTCAAACCACCTCCCAGCTAGCAGGGCACACAGCAGAAACTGAATAGATTCCTTGGCATGAACTTAGATCTTCCTTAACTTTTATTTAAAAAATTGTAAACTACTTTATTGAGGTATGGTTGATGTAAAAAAGCTGTACATACTTAATGTGGACAACTTAAGAATTTGGAGGAAAGTGTACATGTGTGACATGCATCCAGGCCCTCTACATGTCAGCTCCTGCCCCCTTTATTTACTCAGATCTGTGATAAGACCCCTTCACTGAGACCACCCTTACAGTGCAGCACTGATGAGAGACACATGCCAAAAGAGGAGCTCCTGCACATGTTTTGCCCTCACATTCAAGGCCATGAAACAATATGAATCCTGACCCCTCCTCCCACACCGCTGCCTGGGAACACCCCTGCCTCAGGGCAGGTTTCCTGCCACTTCTGGGTACCCTCCTGGTTAGCTCATCTGAAAGTGACCTCGAACTGCCCCAGACTGAGTCCCTCCCCACCCCACCCCCCAGGATAAATTCATGCCCCTGGGCCTGGCTCTTTGTCCACAGGAGCCCCTGAGATGCCAGGCTGGAACAGTGGCCTCTTGGGGGATTGGTCAGCAGGTGGCCTCCTGAGGCCACCCAGGTGATCCTGTTTCTATACTCATGACAGATGGGGACTGGGAGGTGGGTGCTAGGAGGGGCCACATGGTGCTCAGTCCACCTTCACTTTCTGCAGCTGGAATTTTCACCCTGGGAAAGATAGTCCTACAGAAGGGTGGGCCTCACTTTTACAGTGTGTCTTTAAGTTTAAATTTAATCTGGAATAACATGTCCAGGAGGTAGGGAGGATAGTCACACAGAACTCAGGTGGTTCTGCTACCTGCTCCACTTTCCCTCATGTGAGTGTCTCTGAAGTATCAAATCCACTTGGTTTAAAATTTTAGACCCAAAGGCACGCAGGGAAGGCTGCCTCTGTAGACCCAGGCCCTGGCCCAGCTCTCTCAGATGTTCCACACACAGCTAAGACCCAGTGGATCTCCCCTTTGCCTCCCCATGACAGGTCTCCAGCTGCACTCACAGCTAGGGGGGCTGTTCCCCAGACCCTGCACCTCCAGGGTTGCTCTCCCCACTAGAGTCTGGGCACAGGCTGCTAATGCCCATGGGCCCGTGCCCCCCCATAGCATGAGGCTGTCCTCTAGCTCCATACCCACTCACGTGTATGCTCCTCTGGCAGTGGCAGCTGGGAGGTACTGGCCTGAATTAAGTGTGTGCTCCCATGTTTCATAAGCCCAAAGTGCCAAGGCACCTTCACCTGAAGCCACCCCAGTACTCATCCCAGTCTCCAACCCCAGAGAAAAAGCCAGGTGCAGATTTTACAAAGGGCTCCCACTTTCTGTTCTGTGGGCCATAGACATACATGCATGAGTTTATATATATACACATTCACACATGCACACACACAAACACACATGCCCACATATAAACCACCACACATGCCCACACACATGCATAAGCAACATGTGTACACATGCATAATAAACACAAGCATGTATATACACAAATGTGAGCCTGTACATACATATAACACATATACATATGTGGACACAAGTACTGACACATATCTAAATATTCTCATATATATATTAGACACAGGTACACATGCATAAATAAACACACATACATGTACATGCCCAGGATAACCCTGGTGGCTTCTGGGCAGGAGGAAGAATTCCTTTTTATTCTGAGCTCTCCTGAACCATTTAAATATTTTATAACTATGTGGCTACATACACATTCAAATAGAGAATGACACTGTCAGTGGCAGTGTCTCCAGCATGGGCGCCTGTGCCATGCTGTCTTCTATCCTGAGAGAGGGCACAGCCTACCATCTTCATCTTTCAGCTGGGTACCCTCCTCCAGGGAGACTCCCTAACCTCATACTCATTTACTAAACTAAATGAGTATGGGGTTATTGGCTTTGGACAGGGGGTAAACTAAAGCCCCTGTCCAAAGCCAATAACAAGTGATGGCTGCATTAGGATTTGAACTCAGTCCCTGAGGCTCAGAATCCCTGGTGGCTAACACCATGGTCTCCTCAGGCCCCATGGAGGGGCTGGGGTCAGGAGTCACCCTGTGGGGGCTGAGCACTCTTAAGTTCCCCTTGCCCAGGCTCCAGCTGCATGACATCAGGACACCCAGCCCCCTCTAGGCCTCAGTCATGCATGTTTGCATGGGGGTCATGGAGCATGTCCCCGGGGGATTTTGGGGTACTGGCTGCTGCCTCAGAGCCCCAGCCTACACACCCCTCTCAGTGCAGGGCACTTCCTGTCCACTTGGTCAACTGGTTCCTGTTCAACCTGCACAGTGATAAGGGCAGCACAGGCCATGGTCGGGGGGCCCAGTCAAGGACTGGCTCATGACAGCCTGGCTGTATGGCCTTGAGAATGTGCACCCTGCCTTGTTGGTCTTGGTCTCTGCATCTGTACTCCCTGGGCTGCACTCTGTGAGGCTCAGCTACCTACCAAGCTCTCCGCTAACTCTGAGAGGAAGTGTGATTCTTCCCTTCTACAGAACGGGAGACTGAGGTTCAGAGTCCTGCCAGGGCCACTGAAAGGGAGGGGCAGATCAGAATTCAAACCCGGCCCATCTGCCCCAAAGCCTAGGGCTGCCTAGTATGAGGCACAGCCTCACAGCCACCCTGGGGAGGGGCCCTGGGCCCTGGAAGTGGCACTGCACAGGTGAATCCCAAGGAGGCTGCTGTCTTGCAAACCATGTCCTGCAGGTCTGGAGCTCAGTGGCCTGGCTACCCAGCTACCAGAAGCCACCCTGGGAACCTCCTACCAAGATTTCTGCCATGACCTGGGTAGTACAGGGAGCAAACACCCTGGTTAATGTGTTTCTTGGGCCAACAAAACTTCCCAAAATGTCAAATATGGTCCCAGGAGCTGGGCTACTGGATTTTTCCCCCTAAAAGCCAGGAAGGAGCCTTGGAGAAGCTGACTCCATGCAGAGCTGCCAACCTGCTGTGGACAAAGGGTTTTATGGCTGCTCTTTGCAGGCAGTTTGCAGGGACCCAGGCCATTTGGCCCAGAAACACACTGCTGGGCATCCTCAGGTTGAGGGGAGGGGAATTAGGACTGGATTTGAACCCAGGTCTGAGGCACCCTGGACACCCAGTTCTGGTCACAGTATAAAGTATGCTGTGGTCCAACCCAGGCTCAAATGGAAAGAGATGGGGGGCTGCCTCGGGCACTGGCTGGCCCCAGACTGTCTGACCCAACCTGAGCCTCCTGCCCCCACACCCTCAGCTCCCCTGGAAGGCCAGGCCAGGCCAGGGCCGAGGCTCACTGAGGTCCTGCAGACCTGAGGGGTTTGGTCACTGACTCCTACCAATCCTGCCTGACTTCCACTCTGCCATGGACCCCAAATCCTGTGTACAGTATGGAACACAGAGACTTCATGGGAATTCCCACCTGTCCTCCCGGAGTCCATTTCCATGTTTGCTGACTGAGAGACCAAGGGCCCCAACAAATCTATAAGGTTCATCAGCTGGCTTGCTAGGAGCTAGGTGGGGCTGCTACTGGCACCTCCCCTCTATCATTCCTGCATCCCACCACACCATAGACCTGAGGGTGACTGCCCTGTGCCTCAGTTTCCTCACATCTGTAAACTGAGCTGACAGGGAACTGAAGGAGGGGCTCAAGAGACCTGGGGGCTGCTGGTCAGAGCACAGCTGGCTGGGGCAGGGCCAGACAGTCGTCCTCCTTGCCACCCAACCCTCATAGCTTTGAAAGACGGTCTCCCAAATGAACTACACCAGTTAATTAAATAACTCCATAAAACAAATGTATAACAAGGAAGAAAAAGAACAAGCCTGGGGAATAGGACTGTGCAAGCCAAATGGCACTGGGGGGGGGGGGCCCTAGGTGTCTAGCTCCAGCTGCTGGCACACCAAAGCCCTTCCTGCACAGGGAACCCCCACCTTGGGCTCAGTTAGCACCAGTATACATGGAGGCTCTGGTGTCCTTCCCTCTGGGGTGGAACTGAGAACAAACTGGCTTTGTCAGGAACTGAGTGTACCTTGTCTGACCCACCAGGGCTCGAACTGCCGTTGTGCCCACTGCACAGGCTGTGAGAAGGCACCCACCTGGGGCCACACAGGCCCATAGCCGGGGAACTGTCCCCACTTGGCCAGCCAAAAAGTCTCCTGCTCCATGCAGGAAGTCTGGTGGGAGGTGGGGGGTGGGGGGTATTTCCGGTCGCAGCTGGGCTACAGGCTGGGCACACCCACTTCCTGTGGGCTAAGCACTGACCGGTCAGTGACCCTGTGGCCACATAAGAGTCACCTTTTAGAACTTGGAAAGGACCCTGTTAGCCTCGGGATCTGCTGGAAAAGCAGAAATGAGAAGAGCAAGTTCCCCCAACAGCTCAGGCTGTGCATGGCCCAGATGTAGCCTCTGGAGCCTTGTTCCTACACTGCCCCACCACCTCCCTGCTGTGTCGTCAGCTGGCCACAATCCCAGCATCTGCTGCAGGGTCCAACAGAGCTACTCCCAAACCACACCACCCAGGGCATGGCACAGTTGTGAGCCACTTTCACAACAAAATTAACACCACTGCCCTGCCAGCAGCAAAAGTGAGTTGACTTAATAAAGACACCAACTCACTCCCAGGGGCGACCCTGGGCAGATGGGCCTACTTGGAGGCCATGGGAGCTTGGGAACATAGAGAAAGACATCTGCAGATCTCCCCACTGCCTGGTCCCAGCGGGGTTTGTCTGACCATAGGTTAGTTGTGTGACTCCTCTGTATGCCAGGCCACCTGGGGAGGTGAGCCAGACCTCCCCACTTCACAGAAGAGAAAACTGAGGCTGGATTGGGTCTGCACTTGCCCATGGTTGCACGGTAAGGCCAGGACATCCAGTTTGTCTTCCCATGGTCAGGGGCACACAGGGGACACAGCTTACCCACATCACCATCCAGGATTCCCTGACGACACCCTAGTTGATCTTTCCTCCTAGCAAGCCTTTCTTCCCACCCAGACCCATGCAAGCCAGGTGCCTGAGGCTCAGATTCTGGCAGGGCCACATGGAGAGAAGGCCTAAGAAGAGCCAGGAGAGATGCAGGGTAGGGTCATGCATATCCAGGGATCTCCCTGATGAAGGTGCTGCCAGGCATCATCACCAGGAGAGGGTCCATGTGGCAGATGGGGGGATGTTAACGACACAGTGCGCCTGGCTAGTTGTGTCACTTCACATGTAGCTCCTATAGTCCTCTCAGTGACCTCTAAGGGATGCACTGCTGCCACCCCATTTCATGAATGAGAAACTCAAGCACAGAGTGATGGGCCTTGAACACAGTAAGGCAGGTCCTGAGGGTGGGAAGGGAAGAAGCTGGGGCACAGTGTTGGGAGTGGGGGGGCGGCTGGTAAGCTGAGTGGCCTTGAGGCTGGCCATCCCTCCAGGAACCTCCCTGCCTGTGACTGAAGACTGCCTGACGAATGTGTTTACTCTCACAGCCTCCCAGCTGAGCCTGACCTCCTAGCACACTCTTATCACACCTCCTTTTCAGCCCCAATGTGCTGGGTGGCCCAGCCTCTGGGCCTTTCTCTCCCAGCTCCCTCTGCCTGAGATGCCCTTCCCCACGTGGTGGAGGGCCATGCCTGCACCCCACTCCAGTCCTCCGAGGCACAGCACTGGTGTTACATTCCCACTACTATCACGTCCAGCCCCTGGGAGTTCACAACTTTGGCAGAGGCTTCTCTGCTCTGCCTGCAGGTTGCAGTGCCTCTTCCTCCCATCCCCCCATTCCATCCCAGAGCCAATGCAGAGCTCCCTAGATGAGGTGAGCAGAGCAGGTTTACAGTGAAGGGTGTAGCCAAGGCTGGGAGGTTAACAAGATCCCTCCTTTTCAAACCTATTTGCAACTAGCCTGCCCTGTTTGTTATCTGACCTGCTCCCCCCACTCCCTGAAGGCAGGCAGTAGTGGTCATTTGTTCTTCCTTTTCAGACCATAGGCAGAAGGCCCAGTGAGGGGAAGCAGCCTCCCCAAGCGCACCCAGCCCTCTGCTCCAGTGTTCACATGTCAGTGCAGGGCCACATGTGGGCTCCTCTCAGTCCTCAGTTTCCTCATCTTTAACCCAGAACAAACATCCTGGGCCACCCCAGAGCTGTCAGGCTTTACTAAAGGGCCAGCAAGGTGGCTGGGGCCCTGGAATGACTTACTATGAAGAAGAATGGAGACAATTATTGTGTGGGACCAGGGGCTCATGGGAGGGTTATCCAGGCCATCTGGGACCTTGCTTGCCCCACATCAGACTCCCCCTTTCCCCAACCCCAACATAGCCTGTCTAGTCACTCACACTTGGGCATTGTCATCTCTGCCCCAGTCAGGTTCACACTGAAGAGACACCACTGGCCCTGCCCCCCATCCCCAGGGGGTCAGAAACTGAAAGAATGTCCAAAGTCAACCAACCAGAGAGCTGTGCCAGAACTGCTTCACAAGCAGGACTGGACAAGTGCTTGGCCTCTGAAGTGGCAGACCACTGCTCAGACCCCGCCCAGCAACGGGACGGGACCCAGCGGCGGGAAGGCACCGGCTCTAATGCGGGGGCAGGACCACTGCCAGTGCTTGCTTGGTGCCCACCGCACTCCTTGATCGACAGGGCAGATGATAACAGGTTGCAGGGGGCTGCGGGAGGAGAGAGGGGCGGGGCCACAGTGGCCGCAAGTTCCCCATCAAGGCACGCACCAGACTGTGCAGTCGCCGTGGACACCGTGGGTGACGTCACTGTCTGCCTCCGCTGCTGGCATACGGCCGGGAGGCTAGGGTACTCCCTGCCCGCACAGTAGGAGGAGATACGGCTACTGGAAGTTAGAGGGGTGGTGCGGGTGCGGGGAAGACCGGGTGGTAGGGAGGCGTGCGCACCACTTGGCTCAGCCTAGCTGGCAGCCCGCCCGCGCCCCTGCCCCGCGTTCCGGCTCACTTGCCGGAGTGGTGGGAGCCGGGGCCACCATTCAGGCTCCTGAGGGTGCGGGTGAGGCTCAGGGCGCACTGGGCGCGGAGACCCCCGCCACCACACAGCGCGTAGGCGGCGCGCAGCTGGCCATAGCCCACTCGTGCCCGGGAGCCTCGGGCGCGAAGCCCTTAGAGGTAGAGGGCGGGCACCCGCCACGATCGTATAGCAGTGCGGGGACAGGGGCTTACCGAGGCGTCTGGGGATCGGGGCGATTCTGGGCGCAGGTCGCCGTTGAGCTCGTACTCTTCGGAAACCGAGTCCATGGTGCGGCCTCCAGGACCGCCTTGCTCCATGGCACAACGCTACCCGTTTCTCCGCGCGGGTACCCGGGTACGTGCCCGTCCCGGGACCGCGCCCGCCAAGGCCCTCCCCGGGACCGCCCGGGACCGCCCCGGACCGCCCTAGTCCGACCCAGCTCCCCAGACCCAGCTCCACCCCCAGACGCGCCGGCCTGGAGGCCCTGTTGGGAATATGCTAATGACTCCACTCCTACTTGGTGAGGACTTTACGCTACGCCCTGGCTCCTCAGGTTTTTTTAGCCTCAGGTTGTCGTGGAGGAGGCGCGCCCTCCTCCGCGTTCTCCGTCAGGGACACTTTTAAGCCATAAAATGGGGCCAAGATCCTGGCCACTTTGCAAACTGCCGGGAGCTCCATGAAGGAAGGCGTGCTGGTGCCACTGCCGCTGCAAACCTTGGGCATCCGCCAGGCACACTTTGTGTCAACGAGCCCGTCTGTACTCCCTGACTCGGCCTCCAGCCTCCAAGCCCTGACCTTCCCATCCGGGAAACCGGGCACGAAGGCCTCCCGCACGCTCGCCCCCGCCCAATGGAACAGCCTCGGTGTCCCCAGGCGAGAGACAGGACCCCTTTGCCTGGAGTAGCACCCTGTGCTTGTCCGTGGGGTGGGGGCAGCCAGAACCGTTGGCTCCTCCAGCCCTAGGTCAGCTTTCCCAAAGCTTGGGCCTCCAAGGCGTGCGGGGCGGGAGGGGCCGGGGCATTCTCTCCCACGGCTGGTACTCCAGGGTGGGGGGCACTGTGTCCTGTTCTGACCCTGACTGGGCCGCCAGGAACAGCTGCTTTTGACCCCTTCCAAAATGAAGCCCTGGATTTCTGTCTTCTCCGACCATATCTGCTGATGTCTGTACTGAATCCCCCGCCCCGCTCCCCGTGTGCCCTGAGCTGATCCTCCCAGCCACCGTGGGGAGGTACTATGGTCCCTCTCTGGGCCTGATGGGGCCAGGCTGCGGGACTCTGACTCTGAACCACTTACCAGTAGCTGTGTGGCCTCAGGCAGGTGGCTGGACCTCTCTGTGGATCAGCTTCCCCATCTGTGAGAGGGGAATGTGGTACTGTTAGCACAAGGCCATAAACTGCAGCAGTGCCAAATCGGCAAGTTAGATCCCTTGAGCCCCAGCCCAGTTGCTGCTGGGGGCGCATTCGTTCACCGTGTAATCATGGACTGCCTTCTGCATGCCAGGCCCTGTTCTAGCCTGGTGATGCAACAAGGCAGCTGGAGCTGTGCTTCTGAGGCACAGGAGCGATGGTGTGGGGTAACACTGCTGGGTTCAGGTGCATCGATTCTCTTTCCCTGGGAAGCAGGTGACCGCCCCCTCCCCCCCCCTCACTTGACAGGGGAGGAAACCAAGGCACAGCTGGGGATAGGCCCAGGCGTCGCAGCTCAGAACTCCTGGGGAGGTTGTGTGGCTGTCTAAGTAGTGGACACTTCCCCTCTGTGGTCTGTCTGGTCCGCAGGCAGGCACCTGTGGGTGCTGGAGCCCAGTGCTGGCCTTGCCCATGCATGATTGCTCTCCCCACTCCAGGCTGTGTGTGAATTCTCATCTCCCTCTTTCTCTCCCTCACTATTTCCTTCCCTGCACTCTCTCTAAAAACAAATGAATAAAAATCTTTAGAAAAAGAAAAGGAAAATATGGTTAAATAACTTTAAAATTTTAAATTTATTGAGGGTTGTTTTTTCTCATAGTACAGGATTTGCCTTGGAAAGTTTTCCATGTGAAATAGAGAAAAAATGTGTACCCCGCATTTTTAAATGCAATGGTCTATAAATATCTATCAAGGATACCTGTTTTGCAGTTAGTCTAATTTTATGTTTTTAATTGTCAAAAGCACAGTGTTTTAAAATGGGGCTATTCTTTAATCATCTCATACCTTCAGTTTTAAATGCAATGGTTTATAAATATCTATTGCAGATACCTGTTTTGCAGTTAGTCTTATTTTTTTGAATTGTTTAAAACACTGTGTCTTAATATAAGCTTATTCTTCTTTAATCATCAAATATCACATTTAATTCTCAAAAGGAACCCTTGAAATGAATGCTATTTTACCTCAGCATTATGGACAAGGAAAGTAAAAGGCATTTTAGCTACTTTAAATTCACAACACCTTAATACCATTTCTAATTTTCATCCAGGAACTGTTTCTCCAGTCATCCATTTCATATAATAATACAGTAAGGAAGTTTAAATAGCTTAGCAAGATGGATGGAAAAGAGAATTAGGTGCCTCTAGCAAGGGGCTCTTAGCAGTAATTTTAGAACTGACTCTGTGAGCCTGAAGTTCACAGAGTGTAGCCACAGGTTTTCTATATGGCACAGGATGAAGACGATACAGTTGATCATGCAAAGGCATAAGAATAGGGCAGCAGTTGAAGTGTAAAAAACAACAAAGTTGCAATAGGTTTAGAAAGGATTTGGATCAAATCCAGGGTACTTGCAGGTCTTTCTCACTCATAATGCCATAATCTCCTCCTCAGGACAAGTACTGTAAAAATGGGAGGTGCTTTCTCTGGACTGAAAGATCTCTAACCTATAGCTATTGTCTTGTGATCCTTCACTCAAGTCCACATTTGGAAAATGCCTCCAGATACAAAGAATGCTAAGGAAATACCGCATATGACATATGTGGAGGAGACATCAAGTGATGTGTATTTTGACTGCCTGATCCTCTGACCAAAACTGAAGATCAATTGTTGTGTCTGCTTTTTTTTTTTTTTTTAAACTGAGTTATGGTGTTTCAGGCTGGGCTTGCTTGAATGAGGTATGTAAGATACAGAGTTGAAGGAGTGAACTGCATTCAAAATGACACCAGTTATCTGAGTGGGCCTGGGGATTTTCAGCTGCCTACAAAAATCCCTAATCAGGCCACACCGAAACCAAAAACCCGGACTAGATAAATGGCATCTGAAATTCCTTGGCAGTTTTCTTTCTAGGTGTTTTAATCCAACTTTGGAAGGCCACAGGCAAGTGAAGATGGAGGCAGAAGGCCTTTTTATGAGCGAGTGAAAATTTATAAAGATCAACAAGCACAGCAGGTCCAGCAATATATTCTGCAAAACCAAGTACCAGGTAAACACCAGCCATGGCTGATCCAATATATCTGTCCAAACTCAGATAAAATATATTTTCTAACAACTTTCACAGAAGCAAACTGAAGCTCAGAGAGATGAGGGTTTAGCCCCAACACACATCCTAGAAATGGGCAGAGTCACCATGTGAAATGGAGTTGGCCGGTCCTCACTTAGTGAAAAGCTGGCCCAGATTATTTTGGGTGCTGTTGAATGTCAGAGGGAAAAAAGGTAGATAGTCATGTAAATGAAGGTCCTACATGTGAAGTTTAGTACCATGGACAGTATGGGCACTTCACCATTTTGCCTTCCACAGAGACCTAAATGTGCAAGTCTCATCCAGGGATAAACTGGTGTCATCCTCACAATAAATGATACAAAAAGGAACACAATGTCAGACATATTACATTTAGCAAGGAGAAGTATACACTTCCGGAGGTACCTAGGAACATTCAGCACTTCAGAGATGTTTTTGCAGGGACAGGTGTGCACAAGATGGAAAATCTCTAAGCTGTAAATATATACTTTGAATTTAATGGTGAAGAAAATTATTCAATTATTGTTTTCAAGGCATTTTGTTAGCTGGGGAATAACTGGTCTCCCCTTATGAGTAGTCTGTATTAAGAGCATTGTCTCAGTGAGTCTGACACCAACACCCTAATTATAAAAATAAGAATAGGAGACCACTGTACTTGAACAACAATAAAGAAAAGAATAAAATAAAATAAAAAGTAAATAAATAAAGACTGCAATAAAAAAAGAAAAGCTTAGAGATTATTCTAAGTAAAGAAAAGAGAGGCCAGACTTCTGGCCAAGATGGAGGCGTAGGCAGACACACTGTGCCTCCTCGCACAACCAAAATTAAGGACAACAAAGATTTAGAAACAAGAAAACAACCAGAACTCAGAAAATTGAACTGTTTGGAAGTCTAACAATGATTCATCCAGACCGGTAAGAGGGGCGGAGTCGTGGCAGGAAAAAGCAGAGGTGCGGACTGGGCTCACAGGCAGCAGCGGCTGGCAGCCCCCAGGTGCACAGGTGGCGACTAGCAGACCCCGGGCACGGGGTGGCAACTGTGCAGAACCAGTGAGGCCGCACAAGGCAGCTGGCTGACCGGGTGGTCCCACATTCATGCGCAGATAATCCAGGCAAAGGGGAAGCGGTGAAAGGGACTGGAATCTGAGAGTGAGTAAAGCAAGTGCCATTATCTCCTCTCAGACCCCAACCCCACATACAGCGTCACTACCCAGTGACTGGGCTGTCCCGCCCTGGGGAACGCGTGAGGCTCCACCCCTCACTACTTAACAGCCGCGACTAGACAAAAAAACAAACAAACAAACAAACAAAAAAACCCAAAAAACACAAAAACCCAGAAATGAAAATGGCTCAAACCAGAGAACAAATCAAAGCCCCAGAGCCAATTTATCTAAGCGATGAAGAGATTGCCAACCTATTAGATGTGCAATTCAAAACCCTGGTGATCAGGATGCTTACAGAATTGGTTGATTTTGCTCACAAATTAGATGAAAAAATGAAGGCTACAATAAGTGAAATGAAGAAAGATGCATGGGGAACCAACAGAGATGGGAGGAAAATTGGACTCAAATCAATGGAGTGGACCAGAAGGAAGAAAGAAACAACCAAATAAAAAACAAGGAAGAAACAAGAATTCAAAAAAATGAGGAGAAGCTTAGGAACCTCCAGGACATCTTTAAACGTCCCAACATCCAAATTATAGGGGTACCAGAAGGGGAAGAAGAAGAGCAACAAGTGGAAAACTTATTTGAACAAATAATAAAGGAGAACTTCCCCAATCTGGCAAAGGAAATAGTCTTCCAGGAAGTCCAGGAAGCTCAGAGAGTCCCAAAGAAGTTGGACCTGAGGAGGAACACACCAAGGCACATTATAATTACATTACCCAAGATTAAAATGAAGGAGAGAATTCTAGAAGCAGCAA
>PVKU01008662.1:0-71069 GCA_004027475.1 Anoura caudifer | reverse complement strand
GCTCGGTCTGCAATGTGGCCATCTTTTCTTTGTCCTTGTGCTTTGTCCTTTTGCTGCCCCCTTCCGGCTATGTAATGCACTACATGTGGTGATGGTCTAAAACGTGTGAACTACCAGAAGGTACAAATTAGGAAACAAAACATGAGTCAACATTGTGGTGCAAGGTCTTTTTTCTTAAGTATTTCTATTGCATATGTCTTGTCCTCAGGATAAAGTTCAGATTCCAGCCATGATATGCAAGTGTCTTCAATATCTGGTTGCTGGGAAATGGGGAGATGTTGGTCAAAGGGAACAGACTTCCAGTTATAAAATGAGACATTCTGGGGACCTCATGTACAGCCTGGTGATTACGGTTAATAATACTATGTTATATACTTACGAGTTGCTAACCGTGCCTCTCAAATATTCTCAGCACAAAAAAGAAAAAAATTATGTCATGTGATGAAGGTGTTAGCTCACATACAATGGTAATCATTTTGCAATACATAATTGCATCAAATCATCACTGAAAGGACACAGCCAGCCCCATTTGCCATCGTGACACCATTTGCCTAGCAGGCCTGTGACCTTGTTAAACAGGACTGCCCTTTTACTCTTCTGAGCTTACGTCCCCAGGAATGGGAATGACTGGAAAGTAAGAACAGAACTAACTGCTCCTTACAGCCATAGGCAGAAGATAACATCGGAACAAACTGCAGCCTCCTGTTACAACTCCCAACAGCCCAGGGGCCACACAGCAGCAACCCCCCACCCTTTTTTAATCCAATTGTGATCCAGGAAAAGCTCAAAGCCCCCACCCCTCAATGCTGGTGTATCTCTCCACACCATGACCCTCCTTTTCTTGGAGAGCGAATGAAAACTTTATTCTCTACATTTTCTTCTCTTTGTGAAATTTTTTTCCTTTGTGAATTCTTTCACAGCCCACATCACTGACCACCCTAACAATCACGTTGTATATCTAAAACTTACACAATGTTGCCCTGGCTGGTATGGCTCAGTGGATTGCACATCAGCCTGTAAACTGAAAGGTCAGTGGTTTGATTCCTGGTCAGGGAACATGCCTGGGTTGCAGGCCAAGTCCCTGGATGAGGGTATGTGAGAGGTAACCAATCAATGTTCTCTCCCTCCCTTCCTTCGATCTAAAAACTAAAAAAATAAAATCTTTTAAAACCTACATAATGTTATATGTCAATTATATCTCATTAAAACTGGGGGGAAAATGATCTGCCCATTCCTCCACCCTCCAACCCTTTGTACCTGACACTTGGTCATAAGTTTTTAAAATTTCTATTTGGAAATAGTTTCAAACTTACAAAGCAGTGCAAAAATAAAAATAGTACAAGGAACACTTGTATACCCTTTAACCAGATTCACCTATTGTCGACATTTTATCCCATTTCTTTTATCATTTGGGTTCTCTCTCTAATGCACACACACACTGCATATAGGTATATATCTCTGTATGTATATAGTGAGGACTAGATATATATAGATGCACATATATACTCACACACATGCACATATTTGCACACATTATATATAGTAACTACATACACATTATGTTTATCTATGTAATTGTTTAATGTTTATCTGTTTTGTACACACACACAGTTTTTTTTCTGAGGTATTTGAGAGCAAGTTGTATACATCATGACCTTTTATCCCCACACTGAGTCTGTACTTTCTAAGCCAACAGATACCCTCTCCCACAGCCACAGTATAACTCTCAGTTTCATAAATTTAACAGTGTTACAATATTTTTTTTTGTAATCTGCAGTCCATATGCACTTTTGTCAGCTGACACACCAATGTCCTCCAGAACATTTGTTCTCCTCCAGTACAGGAGCTAATCTAGGGCCAGACTTTGCATCGGATTATTCATTCTATTTAGCTTTCTTTAATCTAGAGCATTCCACGGCATTTTTGGGGTTTTTTTTATGACCTTGCTATTTTTTAAGAATATAGTTTCCACTCCTGCTAACATTTTTTAACAGAATGCCCCCTATGTTGAGTTTGCCTGACATTCAATCACGTTAGATATGCACAGTAGGTGGGTAATATGGTGTCTGACCCGGAGGCACTCAAATGTACATCTGTCTCTCATTGGTGATGTCAATTTTGATCGCCAGTTTAAGGTGGTGCCCGATTTCTCTATTCTACCTACTCCTTTTGTCCCTTGACTGTAATAAGCAATCTGTGGAGACGCACTTGAAGACCATGCAAATATACTGCTTCTCATTGAACTCTGCCCTAGATGTAGCATCCATAGATAATTCTTGTCCTATTTAGTGCTTACCTTGTTTGCTGCAAAATTTAACTCCCACGCTCCCTCCATCTGCATTTACCAGGTGGCCCTTGCACTCTAGCCATTCTGTGCCACTTTTGGTCCACCACATCTGCTAAGCACTGTTGGCCAATTCCTATTTCTCCTTCAGCCCAGATTGCCACAAAGGGCGGCGCACCACTTCCAGGGGCACTCCTCACATTGTAGCCATGCCAAGTGGCAGCTGTGGGTTTGGGTTTAGGTGGGACTTCCTCTCACAAGCTTTCCCAGATTCTCCAAGTGTCCATTAGGCATTCCCACTTTTCACTCCCAAAGCTCCGTCTGTGGACAACAATTGCATCCTTGTCACTACAGACGGTCCCTGACTTCCGACACTATGTCTTATCATTTTTCTACTTTACAATGGTGTGAAAGCAGTATGTGTTCAATAGAAAGTCTATATCAAATCTTGAATTTTGATTTTCCCTGGGTGACTGATATGTGGTATGATACCCTCAGTGAGCAGACTTGGGAGGTCTCATGCTGCTGGGCAGTGGCAATGAGCTGCATCTCCCAGTCAGCTACGTGGTCATGAGGATAAAAAAAACAATACTCTACATAGTATACCATGTTACTGGTGTTTTTCTGATATTGTGTTTTGTGATCTTGCATGCCATCATGTCTACAGAACTGTGTCTTCTGCCTCTGGTGAGAAGAAGAAGAGGAAGGCAATTACTCTTGAGATAGAACTCAAGATAGTTGCCCAACTGCTGGCTAGTGTAAGAGTTTTGAGCATGTTTAAGGTAGGCTATGCTATGATGTTTGGTATGTTAGGTCTATTAAATGCATTTTAACTTGCAATATTTTCAACTTACAATGGGCTTATTCTAAGTCAAGGAGCCTCTGTATATTGTAATTGTCTTCTTCTTTGCCTTCCTCATTAGGTTATAAGCTCCTCAAGGACAGGACCTTTTCTCTCCCTGCCATGCCCCACCCACAATATTTATTCAGCAAATGTCAAATCAGTGAATGGGTTCGGTTTCATTATAGCTACTTACATATATGGCTGGCTTGGCCGGTAGAGGACAAAGTCCTTAAGGGCAAGGACCACACTTAATTCATCTTTGTATCTATCCTCTTCCCCTCCCCTCAGTACTTGGCACAGGGCTTTGTTCATAACAGGCACTAAACAAAGGTTTGCCGAATGAGTCTAGAGGTGTATACTAATTAAGGATACGCCTTTTCCCCCTTCCGTAGAACTGCACTAAAGTCTGTATGGGAAACACCTGGGAACCAGGTGGTGTGCCCTTTGAACTCTCGCTGTTCCGGCACAGCTGGGTCCAGTCTTGCCTGAGCCCATGGTGAACGGGTCAGGGTTATTAGGGTTCCTCTCACTGAGAGATGCCAAAGCCTGAGTGATCGCTGAGGGCAATCGAGAGCTATCCAGGACCCACACCGAAGCTCTGAAGCCTTCCTAGGTGACAGCTTCTGGCTCCTCCCATGGGACCTCCCCAGAATCCCCTGGTGGAGCTAGACACCTGGCCTTAGTAAGCAGACTTGGGAAGTCTCTCTGGGGCTCAGACACTTGGGAAAGCAAGCTCTTGTGTCGGGATAATGCGGAAACAGGAGAGGCCTGGAGAGAAGGCTTAGGAGGAGGTGGGCTCACAACCCAGCCCTCTGAGGAGCATAGAGCAGCTCTGTTGTCTGGAGCATGGCCTGGTGATTTGGCAGAGTGACCTCTAGTAACTGCTGAGACTGGACTGGATTCTAGGCTCCTCTCTTGCTCTGTAGCCCCCTTAGTAGCTGAGGCCTATTGCCATAACAACATTCACATCTTTGGGGAAGGTGAGTGTTTCTCCCAGTTTAGCAGCCAGAGCAACTCTTCCCAGAAGGCACTGGCTGGGGAAGCTCCTGGGAGGGCTCTTCTCAGCCCTCTGGAGGCAGAATGTGGCCCCAAGAGCAGCCCCAGGCAAAAATCATGAGGGCTTTAGCTGGCACAATCTTGCCTTTATAAGGGGCTTAGCCTAGATATAGGCTATTCTTTACATTTTCCCTTCTTTGTAAGAGATGCACCATATAGCACAGCATTCAGCTTTTTCCCAATAAGAACAAAATGCACCAAAGGCTCCGGATTAGTAGGTGAAAGCCTTGAAACTTCCTGCCAGAGGACAGTGGGAAGAAGATCACTAACACGCCCTGGCTGGTGTGGCTCAGTGGATTGAGCACTGGCTTGCAAACCAAAGGGGTGCCACCTAGATTCCCAGTCAGGGCACATGCTTAGGTTGTGGGCCAGGTCCCCAGTAGGGGGCACATGAGAGGTAACCACACACTGACGCTTCTCTCCCTCTTTCTCTCCCACCCTTCCCCTCTCTAAAAGTAGGGCCTCTTTAAACTTTTTTAATATGGATCAAATGAGGGGGTCCTGGCAGCTCTGGCAGGGGCTGAAGCTTACCGCAGTGGTTCAGAACCTCCTACATTTTATTTCCTGAGTCAACATTCCGAGCTGGGTGTGTTTAGAGATTCCTCAAAGATGACCATGGTATCAACATCTCTTTATCCATACACTTAGGCAACCACGACCACCAAAGCGAAGCCAGAGCTAAGCTTTAGGTTGACACTAAACAGAGCAGGGACGAAAGGAGTGCATCAGGGTATTGCTTCAAGCTGTCTTATGAAAGATAATGAGTTGTTTATAGTAAGCAAGGCCCCAGTGGCCTCTCTGTAAATCTCAGTCCTAAGAAAGTAAAGCCAGAGCTGCAAGTACAAACTGGTAACATGTTGATGCACCTGTGGAAATATCAACTAGACAGTGCAGACATGCAGAGTTGGGATGAGAACCACAAACTTTAGAGCAAACATTCAACTACCCAACTGTTTTTGAAGGCCTATGTGTTTGGCACTCTGTTGGGCACTGGGAATACCAATACGTGTAAGAACACTACCATTTGTGCTAACATAATATATGCTTGCATATGCAGAGATTATCTCTGGAGGGGAGCAGCAGAATGTGGTAACATTACCTGTGGATGGTTAGGGGACAGCGGTGGGAAGGAGACTAAGCTGTCACTGCAAACCCTTTAGGCCTTATGGATTAGGTATCAGAGGTACATATTACCTACACAAAAAATAAATGAGGTAGCCCTGGCTAGGTGGCTCAATTGGTTGGAGCATCATCCCGAATGTTAAAAGGTTGTAGGTTTGATTTCTGGTCAGGGCACATACCTAGGTTTCAAGTCCAATCCCCGGTGGATGTGCGTACAGCAGGCAACTGATTGATGTTTCTCTCTCACATTGATGTCTCTCCCTCCCCCACTCTCTCTCCCTCCCCTTTCCTCTTTCCCTAAAATCAATAAACATATCCTCTGATGAGAATTAAAACAAAAGAGGAAAGAGAGAGAGACAAAAATGCACTTGTGTAAATGGAAACAAACTCAGTGCTAGGGTTGTTGACAACAACGGAGGAACCGGGACATAAAGCCTGAACTTACCAATTCGTTTTCCTGGCATGGGACAGAGTTGAGGCTAAAGCCGTGACACTTATTTCCCAGAGGTCCTCTTACCATGTCCTAGCTGGAAAAAAAAACACTGTGTATTTTTGAGTCTTTTTTTCCAAATCATCACATGAACAAATTGATCACTTAGCGAGAATGTGGAGGCACGTAAGCCCCATCCAATGCAGTAAATTTGTCTTTCCACAGACTTTGGCCTCCTGCTCCCCCACTTCATGGACAAAGGTGACTTTGTGGCAACAGCCATTCACCTTGCAAACACACACCTGTCCCCAGCTAGACCTGCCCCCAGCACAAAGAGGCATTTCCCAACAAGCTTTGTGTCCAACTGGTCACAGGCCAAAGCCACCTGTTCACTCTAACCTAAACCTGCTGAGGAACCAGCACAGGCCTGAGAACAAGAGTCAAGAAAGCAGGATAACAAGTGAATACCTGAATTTTCTAGCATGGGGTGATTTTTCTGGATTGTATGCTGACATTTTTCAATCATGGTCTGACTTACCCTCACATGCCTCTCCCTTCAGGCTGCCTTCAGACTTCCTTTAAAATCATTAACAATGTGATGATAATCAGGATCACTCCCCTTTATGGAATGCTTCCAGGGGCCAGGCATTGGGCCAAGTGCTTTACAAACACCCAAGGAGGAAGGGACTTTAGCTATCTGTGTCTTACAGATGAAGAAACTCAGCCTCAGAGAGATTACAGCTAGTTATCTCAGCCTGAGAGACAGCTAGTAAGTGGTGGTGACTGGACTGGAAAGCAGTGTGGTTATGAGTCCATAATCACTGTTGCTCTAAAGGCTTTTAACCACTCCACTGGACTGCCTCTCATAAAGTTAATTTTAATATTAGCCTAATCCAACACTAATGAAGGGAAATGTACAGCCAATAAAATCACTTAGAGTATCCTCAAGCTAAATATAAAAGGCTTTTCCATTATCTCTTGTTTGGGGCTATTTATGCCAAGGTCTCTCTCCAAGGGCTGAGGGCCCCATGTAACCAAAGGTTATATGGGCACCTACCATTCAGGAAATGAGTCCAGCTCTGCTCTCCCTGAGTCAGGGCCCTAAAACAAACTGCTAACAGGGAAATGAAGCATATAAAATCAGCATGCTAATTAAAACTTTAGACCAGGATCTGGGATTAAAAATACCAAGAACCTCCTCCCAGTTTACTGCCTTGGGGTTGGGGATGGTGAGGGCACTAGCCTGAAGATGAGCCTTTTGCAGCTGACAGCTGAGTGTTGTTGCGTAGAAGCTCACTTCTAGGTCCCACTGGGTCTCGTCTTGGAATTCTAGATACCAGTGTGGGACCCGGAACAAAGGAACTTCCCGACTCCCTTATGCTGTGTTTTCGTTCACTCCCCCTGGGTCTATAGCTGCAGAGAGAGCACTAGGACTCCTATCTCCCTCAGCTTGCTGTGGTGGTTAACTTTACTTGGCAACTAGGGCAAGGGAGGCCCAGACAGCTGGTAAAACATTATTCTGGGTGTGTCTGTGACGATATCTCTGGAAGAGATTAGCGTTTGAATTGGTAGACTGAGTAAAGAAGATCGCCCTCATGAATGTGGGTGGTGGGTGTCATCCAATGCCTTGAGGGCCTGAATAGAACAAAAGGCAGAGGAAGGGAGAATTTACTCTTTTTGCTCTGTTGGGAATCCGTCTTCTCCTGCCATTGGACATCCGGCTGTCTGGGTTCTCAGGCCTTCCAGCTCAGACTTATACCGCCAGGTTTCCTGGGTCTCCAGCTTGCTGATGGCAAATGTTGGTCTCCATAATCACATGAGCCAATTCTTACAATAAATCTATAAACATGCATATCTCCTATTGGTTCTGCTTCTCTGGAGAAATTTGACTAATGCACTTGCTCTCGTGGACTTGCTCTCCTCCTCTAAAATGCTGAGACTGGAGACCAAGAGACTGCTCAAACAGTAGTTGCCTGAAATACGCTCCCCCTCAGATCACTGCGCTAGCTTCTCAGGGCTGAGAGGAGGAGCTAAGAAGCCTTCTCTGTCTGGCCCTGCAGGGCCTGTAGCTGTTCAGCCCCTTTGAAGGAGCTTTTGTCCTTGACAATGCAGACCCAGCGAGCTAGCCCAGTGAGATCACCTGCTGGGCCTGAAGACACTCCTCTTTCCCTCTGCCTGGAATGCCCTTCCCAATCTTCCTTCACAACTCCGACCTCTTCACGTTCAACAATCAGGCTAAAACTCACCTGCCACCGTGTCCTCCAAGTTTTTTCTGTGTTCAAGATATACCATATGGCTTTATTGTTACTCCTACCAATAACAAGGATTTCAGATACTATTTATTGAAGGTTGTTTGCCAGGTACTATCTCATTTACACATTATCTCATTGAAACCCCACAGCCACCCTGTGACAGGGGTGCTGTTATTACTCTCCCCATTTTCTGGATGAAGACACTGAAGTTCAGGGAGGTTCAGATGCACGCCCTAAGACATAGAGCTAAGAAGTGGCCTTTCTCATTCCAGAGCCACTCTCTGAACCAATATGAGTCTGTCTCTTCTCTTCCATTAGATTCAGTTCCTTTAAAGGAATCTTCCATTTCTTCTGAATTTCCACCTCCTGACACCCAGCATGGGGCTCTGCTTGGCGTGGGTACTTGCTCTGTTGATCTCAGTTTGCAGGAGCTCTGCTCACACCATTAGGCCCGCTGGGCATGAGAGTCTCTGCTGTCCCCTGGCCCTGTTAGGGAGATGCAAACATTGAGGTGGCCAGGAGCTAGCAGCAGAAGGCAGCTCCAAGCCTGAGCAGAAAGCGATGTCTCATGTAGTCAGGCAAGGGCTCTGTGGCTTCGCAGTGTTCGCCTCATGGCCACGTCACAACTGGCACACCCCTGGCAGTGGTGCTCCTGCTAATCAGGCAGGGGACATGAACGACACCAATATCCTGTTCGTGCTTCTTTGGACAGCTGGATCATCAATGTGGAAAGATTGCCTTTTAAGTCACTACATTACATGGAAATTGGACTCAGATATCACTGCCCCCTTGTGGACTGTGCTTTTCTGACATTTTGGGAGAAGAGAAAAACAAAGTATACTCTGACTCTAACGTTCCTCAAAAAATACCATTGCCTGAAAGTCTTTCAGGTCCTGGGAAATGGGCACTGTGACTTTCATTGACCAGGGATGGCAGAACCTCTCGTGAGTCTTCTGGGTTCTTCTGCTTTTTGACTGGGTCTCCAGACAGCGCATAGCTGCTTGCTCTTTGGCAGTAAAACCCACTTGCAGTTGTCTGCATCTTTCTGAGCTCATACCTGTCTTCCCTTTTTGGTCTGCAGTCATCTGCTAGCAGCCTCCTTTCAGACTAACAAGTCCCCTTGACCCTCCTTTTCCCATCATCCCTTTCTTTCCATCTCTATTGCCATCACCCTAATCCTAATCTCCTCACAATTACAACAGCCTCCACACCAGCACCTCCTCCCCTCTTCTGCTTCAGCATGCGCCTCGAATCACATCCACGCCAATCAGCCAACACCCCACTTTGCATATGAGGCTCCCCACTGCCTACAGGGCAAAAAGGTCAGCCCAAAATACTTACTGACGGTCTACTGTATACAAAGTACTCCTTTTAAATCTGCTCCAACCAAAGGGTGGCTACCAAGTGTCCTTGTGGGTGGCAGGAGGCACTTCATACACATATGTCACGGAATCTTCAGGACAACCCTGTGAGGTGGGTATTATTATCAAAGGGAAAAATGAGTCTCAGAGATGTTAGGCAACTTGTCTGAGGTCACCCAGGCAATGAGTGGCAGAGGCAGGACTCATATGCCTTTTCCACAAACTGCCACATTCATCCACTCGCTTATTTCAGTGAATATTCATAGAGCCTTTTTCTTTGTGCTGGTTATTACTCTTAGTACTGAGGATACAGGGTGAACAAGCCACGTACGGCTCTGTCCCCCCTTCTTAGAATTTCCAGTCTGGTGGGGGCGACCATGTTCTCACTTAAGCATCAGCACACCGGTTTCTGTTTGTATGCTTGTCCTGACTCACATGACTTGTGGGAAGCTTTGATTTCAACTTGGCAGAATTCCTTCCTTGCTTCCTTCCTTCCTTCCTTCCTCCCTCCCTCCCTCCCTCCCTCCCTCCCTCCCTCCCTTCCTTCCTTCCTTCCTCCCTCCCTCCCTTCCTCCCTTCCTTCCTTCCTCACTTCCTTCCTTAAACACTTACAGAGAACTGACTATGTGCCAGGTACTGTACTAGTCACTGGGAATACAACAGCGGGCAAAAGCAGAGGTTCCTGCCCTCCAGCACTTGCAGTGCCCAACCCTTCCTTCCTTCCTTCTTTCCTCTGCACTGTCAATGCCATGCCCTCTGACTAGATGGCCTTTCATACGCCTCGCTGACCAAAATCCAATCCAGTCCTTAAGGTTCATTTCAAGGCTGAACTCCACGATGGAGCCTCCACCGGCCCTCCATGACTGCTCCCCTCTGAAGTCGTTCAACATTTGCCATCTGGACAACTCAGTTGTCAGGACAAGCATTTGGCAGATGACATTCCTGTATCCTTGACTTTCAAGTTATATATGATCCTCTCACCTTAAATTGACTGTTCACCTCATCACTCAGGAAACAGTTGTCATTCTCCTCAAGAAGCATTTACTGAGTGCCTATTATGTATTTTAGCAATGGGAAAAGCGAGCAATCTTTGTGGAGCCCCTTTGAGTTAAAAAAAAAAGAGAGAGCTTTCATAAATATTTTGTCACCTGACTGTCAACTTTAAAATGTAATTTAAATTACTTAGGAGGTGAATATATTCTTCTCATGACAGTGAAAACATTACAAATCTGGCTACGGTATTCTCTGACCACCCCTATCCCACACCACCCCAGATCCCCTCAGAGATGCAGATGAGGAAACTGAGGCTCAGAGAAGTGCTGTGGTGTGCCCACGCTCACACAGCTAGTGTGGTGGAATTTTCTAACTCTAAATCTCTTATTTCCTCTGTTTTTCCACGATACTTCCCATGAGGGCCAGGACCCTGGTTATACCCCTCTCTGAGTTCTGGGTGCCCAGCACAGAGCTCTGCACCGAAGCTGGGGTTCAGCAAACTTTCCCATATCAGTGGGCTCCCCTGCAGACCGGTTTCCTCTGCACCAAGGCATTGCCTCCAAAGGCGGGCTATACTTATCCTACCTGGTTAGGGAAGGCTCAAAACAGCAATTGAGGCCACTCAGGCATCCTACTAGGCGCCCCTGCTGGTACCTCTGGGCTCTGTGACATGAAGGCCCCTGAGAGTCTCCTTTGGGAGTGCCTACAGGGAGATCCTGTAGAGGGAAGTCGAGTGTTTGCTGGACACTCTTAATGTGGTTGTATGTGTCAGGGGCCCTGTGTGATTGGGGGGGGGGCGGTGAGAAAGGCACGTGTTGTGGAGCCAAGACATTCAATACATCCATACATTGGGGAACCAGTCAGCACATATCTAAGTGTTAAATCATGCAAATAAGGATGAGGCTTTAGGGGTCGGGGACAAAGAGTGGCTGCAGTGGTCAGAGCAGGCTTCCTGGAGGCGGTGGCTTGGCGGGAGAGGAGTCTGACTGGAAGGCGCAGTACTCCCAGCAGCACCGGCAGCAGCACCAAGGCGGAGGAGAGAGGGCGCCTGAAGCCGCCGGGAGCACAGGGACTAGGGTTCGCGCGGCGGCGGGGGGGGGCGGGCTGCTGCTGTGGCTGCAGCGTGGCGGCTTTCTTAGCCCTTATCTCTCATCCAGCCTTTTACGTCCGGTGGCTTCCAGTCGCCACGAGGCCAGCAACGACCGCGTTTCCCCTTCAGGGTGTTCCGAGCCCTACTCTATCCTAGTTAATGGTCTTCAGGCCCACCCGTGGTATGCGGGTAAAGTCCCTGTGCTACTTCCCGCGTCAGCAGCAAGGACTATTGTAGTCAACACGCTGAGAGCGTCCCCTACGAAGAGCAGCCACGCGTAACACTTCAGTGCATATTCTGTTTCCATGTGCCTCTCAAATACTCATTTTATGCGCACTACAGTGCTGTTCTTGACCCCATTTTACAGCTGAGCAAGCTGAGGCACTGAGAGCTCACAGCTGGAAACAAGCAGTCTGGCTGTTAACCACACGGAGTGCCTCTGCTTACGCTGCTGCTGCTGACGTTGGTCAGTCCCAACAGGCCTGAACCACTCCCCTTCCTCTGATCTCCCGGGTCATTTTCCAGGCACCACACCATCCTGCGCTGCTTCCTAGCCCTGTTTAAGCCCGGAGTGGCGGGTCGCGCTCTGCTTTCAGGGTTTTCTGCTGCAAGGGAAGTATGTGGTTTGCCAGGTGCCTCAGTTATCCTCATCTGTAAAATGGTGGTCATCATAAAGCTACTGAAAGGATTAAATGCGATAATCTATATACAATTAGAAGAGTACCCCAGCCAGAGTAAAAAGCTCAAGAAATAACAATGGGCCCTGGCTGATGTGGCTCAGTGGATTGAGCTCCGGCCTTCAAACCAAAATGTTGCTGGTCCGATTCCTAGTCAGGGCACATGCCTGGGTTGCAGGCCAGGTCCCTAAAAGGGTGCATGAGAGGCAACCACACATTGATGTTTCTCTCCCTCTCTTTCTCTCTCCCCTCCCCTCCCCTCTCTCCAAAAATAAATAAATAAAATCTTTTTAAAAAAGAAATAATAATGGGTGAGCAGAAAGACAAACCAATGCTCTGGTGTACCCCTGTGGGGAACAGTGATATAGAAAACAAACCCACCTGATTTCAGAGCAAGTCAAAGAGGGACATGTTCACTGTAGGGCTCTTACTGGCTTTCAGCAGCTGGGGCTGTCTTGAGGGGTGGGCACATCAAGCCCAGGCACAGGAGCACGCCTCTGGAGTAATCAGCCCTGATAAGTCACATGGGTGTGCCTTTGGTACATCTCTGATGACAGTGTCCTCGGGTGCCCCAGTACATGCCTGCTTCTCTCCCCTTGAAGTGGCGTGAGTCATCTTGTATAACAGTCAGTGTTCGGCATTCATCACCATCACAACCAGATAGCCATCAAGTACTTACTATGTGGAAGGCTTCATGATCAAATAGGCATCATATGTTCACAGGATGGTAGACACACTTGATGCAACATCATAGCTGCTTTTTTCTTTAACACAGATTTTGGGAGGGAGGTGTCCCAAGGCCCTGGATCTCCTATTCTTTAGCGGGGACAATATAGCACCAGTCCAGGAACCAGGTGATTTCCAAACCCCTGCTTTATTCAGATCCTGCCACTCAGCTCGGGGGCTGGGCAAACAACAGATGCAAGTCAGGAAGGCCCTGCCCTGTGAAATTGCTGCCAGATAGCAAGGGGCTGAATCCAGACAAAATTCTTTTCTGCCAAACCACAAGGACAAATTCCACATGTTCATTCATTCATTCCCTCATTCACGTCTCCCTCCAGTGGACATTTACCAGACATCCATTATGTGTCATGTTCCATGTTCCATGTTAGGAATGTAAAGAAGAACAAGATGTAGACTTTAATGGAGACAGACAAGTAAACATTTAGTTACTATACCATGAAGTAAACATTATAATGCATTCACTTAATAATGATTTCTTGAATACCTATGATGTGCCATGCACTGTTCTAGGCACTGGGGCTACAACCATGAATTAAACTGACAAAATTCCTGCCCTTATGGAGCTGATGTAAATAGACCAGCAGTTCAAAGAGTGCAGAGAATGCTGGCTGGTGGGTTCTGGAAAAGCACGAAGAGGGGGTGTGATTTCAGCTGGGTCTTGAAGGACCACGCCTTGGCAGAGAGGCAGGGAAGGGCAGGCCTGGGAAAAGTAACAGTACTGCAAAGCTAATGTAAAAAATAATAAATAGAGCCACTTTAAAATGGAGCCAGAGCTGCTATGCCAGAGGAACTGTCTTGCTTGTCTTACGACTCAAGCCTTGGAATGCTCAACCAGGGCAAAATAACCTTTGCACTGGGCCTAAAGCAACACTGTACCCCAAAGAACTGTTTGCAAAAATAACAAGACAGTAGATATTATAACAAGAGGACTGATAAATACAGCACTGAAAATTAAAAACATTGTCTAGAATTAATACCATTACGTTATGACCAATAGAAATGCCTTCCTTCTATTGATGTAATTGTTCTTCTTCCCTTCCCCATAAATACCCACCGTCTTTGTCTTCTAATTGGGCTTCTGCCTGAATCAGTTCATCATGAATAGCTATCTTTTTTTAAAAAAATCTCAAATAAATGCACGTTGCCTCTTACTTTGAAAGGCCTTTTATTTTTAGATTAACACTAGGAAAAATGCAAATGAATGGCATGGCTAGGGAATAGCAGCTGGCTTGGTTTGGGACTGTAGAGCATGCGTAGAAGTAGCAGAGTAAGAAGAGGTGCTTGTACTGTCTCTCCATATAATGTGCAATCACATAGAAGAGACAAAAGCCCAGGTCTCAGCATTTTTCTGACATCCTGGTGAGAGAATGAGGGGATGCCAAATACTACCTAATCATGTGGTTGTGTTTGTCAAGCAGGGCCTTACTCAATGTTCCAATAGCCTGAGAATGTAATCTTAGAGGACGCTCAGCATTCTTTGCTAAGAGCCTTCATTTAAAAAGGTCTATCCTGCCCTGGCTGGTGTGGCTCTGTGAATTGAGCACCAGACCCAGAACCAAAGGGCCACCAGTTTGATTCCCAGTCAGGGCATGTACCTGGGTTACAGGCCAGGTCCCCAGTAGGGGATGCATGAGAGACAACTGCACATTGATTTCTTTCCCTCTCTTTCTCCCTCCCTTCCCCTCTCTAAAAATAAATAAATACAGTAAAAAAAGAAGGTCATCCTGAAAAAGCAAACAAAACTTGAATTAAATCAAATTTAACTCAAGAAAATTTTTCAACAGTAATTTTTAAATTGGCTGAAAATACAAAATGATCCATACTCTAAAAATGGATTCTGAAGACTGAGCTTTCGTTATTAAAATTTCTGTTTAATATTTGTCAACTTCACCTTGAAGTTGTCTTTGAATGCTTCTGTCAGGTGAGAGAGCTCAGAATATGTTACCCCACCTCTCTAAACCTCAGTTTCATCAGCTGTAAAATGGAGTTAATAATAATACTTACCTCTCAGGGTTGTTGAGAGGATTAGGAGAGTTAATCCATGTTAAGTGCTTAGCACAATATAAGAGGTCACAATAATTAGCTATGATCCTGCTTCTGTAGTTTTTTTTTTTTAAAGAATTTATTTATTTATTTTCAGAGTGAGGGAAAGGGAAGGAGGGAAACATCGATCAGTCCCCTCCCAGATGCCCCCTACTGGGGTCGCAGCCCACACTCCTCCGACCAGAACTGGCCAGAAACCCAGACATGTGCTCCAACCAGGAACCGAACCCATGGCCCTTTGTTTTGCAGGCTGGTGCTCAATCCACTGAGCCACACCAGCCAGGGAAGCTGCTTCTGCAGTTTTAGAGAAAGCACTGGTACTTCCTTGTATTGATTCTTTGATCAAGAGAAGTAGTCTTAATCCAATCTGTCTAGCTCTAGAAATTCTGAAAAATGCCATAGACCCTAATAGAAGATTTAAATGATATTGTAACTCAAGAAAAATTGATTTCCAGTTTTCCTGGTGGGCAAACTGAGGCACTAACCCATGATGAGGTGTGATGTGACCCAAGACAGAGAAGCATGGAGTTCAAGTGGGATTACAAATTCCCTGGCCAAACTCCCAGCTTTCTATCCTAATTGGCAAGCAGCATGCTGTTTTACCCAGAATCCCAAGCACCTTTACTCCCTGACTTTCACTTCTAGGATAAACCCATGACAAGGCTCAATTTTTACAATAAATGGACTCCTGGGCTCTGAACTTAACTGCATGAGTGAAAGGCAATCTTTTGCTTCCAAAGGTCTAGGTATGTTGCTTCTCCTAGCAGCTTCTTCCCCTGAAATCAAAGGGTTGTATGGTCAGCCTGGGACTTCATGGATTCCTTGAAATACTACAAGAGCAAAGGGAACCTGAGTGATCACATAGTGGCTCCTGGGCCAGCAGGGCAGTGGCATCTGGTGTGAGGCAGGACAGATTTATTTTTGGCCTTTGCTCTCTTTCATAATCAGTGTTGTAAAATATGTGCTCTGAGTTAGAGCTGCGGATTATCACTATAACCATGTTCATATTCATTCCATTCAAAAAGAGTTCCTTTCTTTCTTTATAACCTTCTTTCTTTCTCTCTCTCTGATTCATTTTGTATAGCACACATGTATTTTCTTGAGACTGTTTTAGGAAATCTGTAGGTCAGAGATAAATCCATTGCATCAGTGTCTCATGAATGAAATAAAAATAATTGAAAGTATTCTGCTCTGGCTGGTGTGGCTCAGTGGCTTGAGCACTGGCCTGCAAATCAAAGGGTTGCCAGTTTGATTCCCAGTCAGGGCACATGCCTGGGTTGCAGGCCAGTTCCCCAGTTGGGGGCGTGCAAGAGGCCACCACACATTGATGTTTCTTTCCCGCTCTCTCTTCCACCCTTCCCCTCTCTCTAAAAATAAATAAATAAATAAGATATTTTTAAAACAATTGAAAGCATTCCAATGAAATAATAAGTCATAATAATAGCAAAGTTGTATAAAGCAGGTCCCTAGCATTATTTTAAATTCTGTACATATATTAACCCCTTTAATCTTCACACTACTCCTTCGAGGTAGGTACTATTGTTATCCACATATGTCAGATGGTGGAACTGAGACACAAAGCAGTTAAAGCTGGGTAGCTGGCAAGTGACAGAGTTTGGTGTTTGAGAATGAGAACTCTATTCCAAAAGATTCTCATGAGTGCAATGTGAGTGAGAAGACAGACAGCAGCAGTGAGATCAGGTGATGAGCATGTCCCAGACTAGGTCCCACCTCTGCCCTGATGTGCACAGCAGGCTCCAAATCCCTTCATCTACTCCAGCTCCATGGTTGGGGGCAGGGGAATCAGCTTATCTAATTTTGGTGCCCTCTTATTAAAAACACAAACAGATCTTACTTTTAAAAATTTAACAAAACTGAGCAAATGAATACATTGCTATGGTATCTCCTAGGGCTGGGAAGGGGTCCAAACCAGGGGTGGCTTTGAAGCTGAAGCAAGGTTAGCTTCACAGTCCCTTTGCCTCTATCCATGAGATATCTTTGCTCGTTGCAGAGCAGGACATTGGAAGCTCATTTAGACAGGAGAGTTTTCCTTTTCACTCCCAAACGTGAAGCTCTTGGAATTTGATCTGTCAACAGCAATTTAGCACAGACTTTGTTCTGGTTATGTCTTTACAGTGACAAATATCTCCATTCTGGGAGTGAAAACATCAGCGACAGTAAAATGTGTCATGTGATGATAATCTACACATTCTCTTAAATCTCAACAGTGCTAAATTTCCTTCCTGCCTTACAAAAGTGGCCCAAAGAAATGAAATCCCAGGTTGGATGCTCACCATCAAAACGAGACCTCTCTTCCACCATCTCCTACCTTGACAATACTGAAAAAGACACGGGTAAATAGACTCCTTTAACAGAACTCAGTTTTGTCTCTGAAGTGGGTCCATTGGAAACAACTGCCCAATCTGTCTCTTGAACATTGTTTATATTTGTTGCTAGGATACCAAGGCTCTTTTAAGCCTTTGGCTAAGAAAAGCACCATGCATCTGAACTTGTTCACCTGCACATAAAGCAAATAATGGCTGAAATGATGGGAAAGCTCCTCCAAACATTTCGAGTGGAACACAAGGCATTTTTCTGTCCAGAAATTACAGTGTCCAATATTTATCGTGCAAATAAATCTCCACCTGCATACTAAAGTGCACATTACACATAATAAGATGAGGCTTTGACAAGACAGATGTTAATTATTTTGAGGTAAATCAGATCACCTTTAACCCCAACTCCAAGCTGTAATTTTGTTGCTCGGTTTCTTCGTCCCAAAATTAATATAAATCTTTACATTCATAATTTTACTTGCAATGTCAACCCACCCACACAGTCTGCAAATGACTGCTCTGAGTCAGAGACTATTCACTTACGACTCTGTTAGATATTTTAATATGTTCTCTGGAAAAAAAATGTTCTCTGGAAGGATTAAATCACCTAACCCCAGTCCTTTCACAGGTTCTGCTTTATGTAAAAATGATGGAGCTAGAGAACGTTACAGCTGTAAGAGACTCCAGAAGAGAAACTAAGGCTCTGATGTTGGAGGTGATGGGCCTCACTCAGTGACCAAAGCAAAAACTCAAAAGGGAAGAAAAGTGCCGGTTTAGGGTTTCATAAAGGGTTACCCTTAGAAGTCGTTGCTCAGAGTCCAGAAGCTATCCCTTTCCCGCCCTCCTGCCTCCGACAGCATCTGTGAGTCCTGGTACCCCAACGGCTGACACTGGTCTAAAAGAATCATGCCATTTTGAATTCAAGCAGTGAGAATATGATTCAGATACAAACAAGTCAGATACTATTACAACAAAATACATTAATTTTTTGGACAGATATACAAGAAACTGTTCATAATGGTTACTTCTCAGGAGGGGGACTAGGGATGGGAAAGGCAGGACAGGGAGATATTTGCTTTTCATTTTATAGCTTTTCTTTACTATTTGATTACCGTGTACAGACATTAACTATGTTAAAAACCCTAAAAAACAAAATAGAAATACTATGCTCACAAACTTCACAGGAGAAATAAAATTTACCTCAGTAACACTGGTGCTGGGAAAAATCTATCATCCACTACAGCAGTACTTTTAAAAATTTTCTACTACCGAAGTATCCGTAATAGCAGAGGAGACTGAATGGGTCCTCCCAGGGATCTGGGGGCAGTGCCAGAAATGGTCCTCTGTACACAAGAACTCTCTTTGCAGCTTCTGGGTTTAAAATGCATTCAAATTGTGCAATAGACTTTCTAACATATCCGCATGTCTTTTAATATGAAAATAATGGCTTAAATGACTTACCATCCACGACAACTGCCCCTGTGGGGAGACACCCCTGGTTTCGCTCTCCGGCGGTCTGGAGCACCCGCAGCACACTGCCTCCAGTGACTGGAGAGGCCTCTGGAATGGGAAGCTCGGCTGTGCACAAGCTGACCTGTATTCTGGCTCTCTCACCTGGAATCAGGCTTCACGGATTCTGTTATGCGTTGAATAGTAACAAAACAACAGAATAAATTAGGGTGTTGCTAAGATTGTGTACCATCAATGTTCGCATGAGCATAATGGACGTAATGAATTCTATAGCACTATCCTGCACAGCTTGGAGAGATTAAAACCACTTTGTCTTTAAATTAAATTTCAAAAATCATTGAACAACAAGAATAGAAACAACGGGGAAAAAAAACAACAACCGCCTCATTTATATCAGCCACCCAATTGTAGGAGGCACCACTTCTTGCTTTCTGATCATTAATGCCTGATCCTAGGTTTATTTTAATAGCTGCGGCTCAGTGAGTCTACATCTATTGTAATAACCATAAAGGGGGCTTGGGTTCTCTTGTACTGTGGTTTGCAGCCCTAACTGGAGAGCCTCTTAGCCCCTTTCAGGGTCAAAATCTACAACTGAAAAAGACCCAAGCTGAAGTTTATTTTATAGAAATTCTACACAATATAGTATGTCTAGGCTGTTGCAGAAAAAGAAAAGTGAGCTTGAATTCATTCTTAAGTAGCACTCTGCTTGGGCAGATCTTCATTCAACAAAATGGATGCTTAACATGAAAAACTCCCATTGGTGTGCATCCTATAGGCCAGGTGCCATACTTACTGCTCTACACGCTTCATGGGCCTTAACCCTCACTCAAAACACTGGTAGGAAATATGGCTGACACTATTATATCCTGATTTTACAGAGGAGGAAACTGAGACTCGGGGAGATTAAGTGACTTGCCCAAGGTCATACAGCTAGGTAAGCAGCAGAGCCAGGATTCAAAATCAGGTACTTCTGATTCTGGAGTCCCTGAAATCTTAACTGCTTCCTAATAATTATCATAGTTACCATTTATGGAGCGCTCATTATGTATGTTCTCTGGCAGATGCTTTGCATAAATTATTTAATTCTTGTAACAGCCCTCTGAGGCAGGCAGTAGTATGCTCATTTTATAGATGAGGAAAACTGATGCCCAGAGAAATTAGGTAACTTGCCTAACAGTTCAATTAAGTGGCAGTATCCAGGCCTCTCTTATACTAGAACAAGAGTTTTGGGTTTTTAAAACAACTTTAAGATCTTTAACATAGAAAAATTGTACGTATTTAAGGTGTACAACTTTCTTTCTTCTTTTTTTAAATCCTTCACTTTGCCCTTTTATAGCTATAACCCACTATACTAACCAGTAGTGACTGCTAATTGATTTCTGAAATTTGGTCATTTTGAGAATGTTATATAAATGTAATCATACAATACATAATGATGAGGGTAGTTTTTTTCACTTAGCATAATTTGCTGGACATTCATCCAAGTTATTTCATGTATTAATACTTGGATCCTTTTTTTAAGGTAAGATTTTATTTATTTTTAGGCAGAGGGGAAGGGAGGGAGAGAGGGAGAGAAACATCAATGTGTGGTTGCCTCTCACATGCCCCCCCACCAGGGACCTGGCCTGCAACCCAGGCATGCACCCTAACTAGGAATCAAACCGGCAACCCTTTGCTTCACAGGCCCACACTCAATCCACTGAGCTACACCAGCCAGGGCAAGGTGTACAACTTTTTTTGATATATGTATACACCGTGAGTTCTTTTTTTAAATCCTCACCCATGGATATATATATATATATATATATATATATATATATATATATATATATATATATTGATTGAGAGAGTGAGAGAGAGAGAGAGATGAGAGAGAAACATCGATCAGTTGCCTCCCAAATGCACCCTCACGGATTGAACCTGCAACCTAGGTTCGTGCCCTGACTGGGAATCAAACCCACAACCTTTCGGTGCACAGGACTATGCTCCAACCGGCTGAGCAACCTGGCCCGGGTAGGAGTTCTCAACTAAGCTATAAGATTACAGGTGATTGAAATGTCTAGGGTCCCTTGGGCATTAATGTGTGCCATGCGAACTCCTAGTGAGCTGCACTTAAATATGCCAGCCAGAATGTGTGAGTTTTTACTGGTGCACATGAATCACCTATCATTTTCTAGTATCAATGTTGTGGCATGACCACCATGGTGCTTTATTCACAAATCTTGTGAGGAAAAAACCCACTGGATTTCTGAGGCTTAAGAGCTACAGAAATTGCAAACACATTTTCATGTGGATCCCAAATAAGGGCTTATGCAAAATAAACACAAATGTCCTCCATTGACTGGGCTTATTAATATTAGCACATTAGACAAAATGCAGGTACATTTCCTCTTTGTGAAATGTTGAGGCTGTGGCAGTTATCCGAATATCCCGGTAATCTTTAACAGCACTGCAATCTCAGCACTAACAGTGCCAGCTCTAATCCTCTGCTTTGAATGGGATTAGGTTAAAATGGCTTGAGCCAGGTGAAGATGGGTGAGGAAAGGCAACTGGATGAAAATTTCTATTATTACCTTACATTTTATGATTCCTTTTTAGATGAAATTCACAGAACAAGCAACCATTTAGAAATGAACATTTGAGCATATATGCATATTTTTTTTAAAAATCCTCACCCAAGGATATTTTATTGATTTTAGAGGGAGAAACATCATTGGTTGCCTCCAGTATGCAACCCGACCAGGGATCAAACCTGCAACCTAGGAATGTGCCCAACCTAGGAACTTGACCTTTTCCTTTGCAGGCCGCCCAACCAGGCCACACCAATCAGGGCTGTTTATATTTAATATATAACCACAGACTAGGTAAGGTGGATACATTTCACTTTTTGGAGATAGCTCATTTAGCTATGACCTTCCACAGGCCATGGATCAAAGGGTTTTGGATGCCGTGGACCTGAAATTTTTACTAATGTACTAGGAACAGCAATGGGTCACACAACCAAGCTGTTCTTAGGTAGGTGGTTATTGACTTATTTTTAAAGATTTTACTTTTAAAGGGGAAGGAAGAGAGGGAAACATCAATGTGTGATTGCTTCTCACTTGGCCCCCAGTCCAGGCATGTGCCCTGACTGGGAATCGAACCAGCGACCCTTTGCTTTGCAGCTCACGCTCAATCCACTGAGCCATATACCAGCCAGGGCTGACTTTATTATTTTTAAAGTTTTACTTACTTACTGATTTCAGAGAGAAAAACCGCTGTCCCACCCATCCATGCACACACCACCTGCTTCTGGCATGTGCCCTGACCAGAGATCAAATTCACAACCTTGGCACATGGGGACAACGCTCCAACCAACTGAACCACCCAGCCAGAGTAAGATTGGTTTTAAAAGAAAGCTCTTCATGTCTCAGGAGATACTGTATTTATTAAATGTGAAGCATTTATCTTTGAGTACAAAGATAGCACACTAGTAAATATATTTTTATAGGTAAATAAACCACAAACAAAAAGTTATATTTCAGATATTTTTATTTCTTCAAATTTATTGTTTATCAGGAGTGACTGAAATAAAAAATATAATTGAGTCCCACCATCACCATGAAAATGGCTTTAAGAGAAACCTGGTCAGATGAATATTATTGCTTCCCATTTTCAACCAGTAAATAGTTGCCACTGATAAATAGACAGCCAACAAGTCTGTCAAGAATGCTCAAGATATGTTACATAATACAACATGCCTGTTCACAGGGTGGGGGGAGGAAGACTACGAAATAATTCATGTGAACTTCTTGATTTCATCATACAAGACAAGCACAAAAGCACCACCCATGCCTCTGAGAACATTGGACCATGCACCCTTGAAGAAAGCTTTGCCTCCTTCATCACGAGCAATCTTCCTCCAGCAGTCGAGTGTGCCTGTGTACATGATATCAGCTGCAAAGAAGACAGACATGGAGTTGGTGACAAAATGCTGATGAAAAGTCCTAGGATTTACCACACTAAACCCGAGCCCCACCTCTGAAGAGCTACTGTCAGTTTTTAAAAATCCAACATCAACACATTAGCGTGGCCAATACTGAAATATTAATGCAGTCACTAGAGAATAGTGAGCAGTATGTAGATTACCCATTGGATTGGACTTAACATCTAATACCTTTTAAGCATCCTTGTTCATTTACACCCAAAGGGCCTGCTCAAAGGCAACTGTGCAGCATACACAATCAACCCCATCCTGCTATCTGAACAGACTGCTGTTTCATTCCAGGCATTCCTAGTTTATGCCCATGACTTCTTCTGCTGAAGGGAAACTTACTTCCTTTGCGCCCTGACTGCATCATCATGCGGCGACGAACAGTGTCAAATGGGTAAGAAGTCAACCCAGCCACTGCTGTGACGGACTGTGCAATCATCCAGCTGATGAAGATGTGAGTATTCTTGGGATCTGGGAGCATTCCTGAGAATAAGAAAGAGACACTTTAACCACAAAGCAGAGTTTTACCGGCTTGTTTCCCATGTCCCCCCACCCAACATCTGATCTGGTCACAAGGTTTGTACTGGATGACCTTAGCTGCCTTTAGCAATTACAAAATTAATCAATCAATCAATCTCTGGTTCCTTGCAAACTAGGATGGCATAATGATTTTCTGCATTGTCTCATAAGAACACAGCTTCAAAGCACATAGCAAACTTACCCTTTGCAGTGTCATAGATACCGAAGTAGGCAGCTCGGTAGATGATGATACCCTGCACAGACACATTAAAGCCTTGGTACAGGCCCTTGATCCCATCAGATTTGTAGATCTTAACCAGGCAGTCACCAAGGCCTTTGAATTCCCTTTCGGCTCCAGCTTTGCCCACATCGGCTGCTAGACGGGTACGGGCAAAATCAAGAGGATACACAAAACACAAAGAGGTGGCCCCAGCAGCACCACCTGATGCCAGATTTCCTGCAAAGTAGCGCCAAAACTGGGTTCTCTTGTCCACACCACCCAGGAAGATCTGCTTGTATTTATCTTTGAAGGCAAAGTTGAGAGCCTGGGTGGGGAAGTATCTGATGACATTGGCCAGGTTACCACGCCAGAAGGACAGGACTCCCTGCTCCTTGGGGATACGAACCACGCAGTCTATAATGCCCTTGTATTGCTTATCTGCAGTGATTTGCTTGCTGGCATGCTGCACCTGACAGACAAGAAGGAGGCCAACAGGGAGAGTTATAACCATGGAGAAGGGAAAAGGGAAGATAATATATTATCTCAATCAACACGACTTAAGGTTAGTCCCTCCCCCTATCTAGTCTTCTGTACCACAAGCTGGGCACTCCTAACCCTGAGACAGCTGGCACAGGTGGAAGAGGTGATCTGCATCATTAGAGGCTTTAAGCCTCCACCCTTTAGGGTGCAGAGAGGGCATACTCAAGCAGACCAGTGACCTTTAGATCTGAGAGAAAGGTTCAGAGGCATTAAGGCGAGAACCCTGCAGGGCGCGGTCACCTTGGTGACCAGGCCCTACGTCTCAGCTTCCCAGAGATGCTTCTCTCCAGCTCCGCCCTGACTCCTCTCCTAGAGGTGACCCGCGGGGCCACCACTCCCCTTCGCCCGTCCCAGTGCGCCCCCTAGAGCCAGAGCGTGCGAGCACGCGGCGCAGGCCGGCCCACGGGGACGCGCCGGCGGCTGCGCGGAGGCGGACGCGGCAGACACACACGCTATCCGGTGCAGGCTTCCGGCCCGGCCGGGTTGGAACGCGGCCGCTCTACCGGCCGCGTGGCTTCCCCAAGGCTATGATATCCTTGCCGCGACCTTGGTGGCTCCGGTAAGACCAGGTGTTCGCCGGCTTTCAGGCTTTGCCCTTGACTCGAAGGTCCGGGGAGTCTGCTAACCACCCCGGACTACCCCATCCAAGTTCGCGGCCTCTGGGGTGCCGAGGCCCCGGCCTTCATCACCTCCCTCCACGCCCGACCCCTTCTTAGATCTGTAACTTCAGATCACCAGAGCACCTCCATCAGGTAGCCTTTTCGTACCCCTCTACGGCCACCCTGGCCCCCACGCTGCCCCTTCCACGGACGTATCTAGAGTTCGCCCCTCCAACCCTGGGGTCCCGCTTTCTGCGCGACCCCTTTCCCGTCCCCTCCCCCACTTCCTGATCGGTTTCCCTGATCCCAGGATGTACCTGCAGCAGCAGCTTGACCCGCTCGATGGGCGCTACCGCTGTTTTGGAGATGGCCGCCGCCACTCCACCTGCCAGGAAGTCCTTGGCAAAGGACACAGCAGCATCTGTCATGTTGAAACGAAAGAAGGAGCGAGAGAACACAGAACTAGGTTTGTGACCGGCTGGGACTCCGGGGCTCTAGGGCGGAGCAAAGCAAATGGCCGGTATATATACGCGGAGCCGGCGCACCGGAGGCCGGCGTCGGAGGAGGGTCTGGCAGGCGGTGCGCTCAGCGGCGAGACTGCTGAGTGGTTCCGTGCGGCACGCCGGAGGAGGAGCCGCGGAGACAGGCCAGGGCCGCCCTTCTCACCCAGAGGCTGGTCCCCAGGAGCTGACCTGATTGGAAGGAGGGGAGGCTCCAGCGAATAACCAGGATTCGGATGCTTGACCCTGGGAGAGGCCTGGGAGCGGGGAGGGTTGCTTAAGGTCACCATGTGCTTGTACAAAAACCTCTGGACCGGGGCCGGGACAAGAGTGAAGCGCAGACTCTAAGGGAACGGCATAAAAAAAAAAGGAAAGAAAAATCCAGTGATCAAGATAAATGATATTTAATGCAACATCTTTTTCATACAGGCAAACTACGGTCCGCTGACTGGTTCCCTGTTTTAGTAAATAACTTTAATTGGAGCCCCCAGGCCTGGGATTAGGGTGAGGCAAATGAGGAAGGGTCATGCAAGTGTGGGGGGCAGGGATCCTGTCTTTAAACTTTGATAATTTGTTCATGACTCTTTTTTCACGTTCATGAATCAAATTTTTGCATTACTTTTGAGTTCTTAAAATAGTGCATTAAAAATAATTTATTTTGATTACGAAGTTATTTGGTGCCTCCTTAAATTTTGTGCAAAGGCAACTGCCTCCTCCCTCTAGACCTGGCACTGCCCTGAAATTTTGCCAGTGAAGCCAGAGGACATTCGGGAAACAGCAAAGCTGGGATACTGTCAGTGTGCTTCCAGACCCGGGTTTGCAAACACGGCTTAACAAAGATGTTGTTGGGAATTGGCAGAGGAGAGTCCAAAGAACTCCCTTGGGGGTTGGGAAATTGCAGCCAGAAGCCAAATTCAGAGTTTTGTACAAGGACCAATTAAGAGGCTGTGTGAACTAGATTGGCCTATGGCTTCCTGGACTCCAGGTAAAGTGCTCTTGGGTTGAGTTGATTCCCAAATTCCAGAAAAGTTTAGAGGAATCAATAGAATTAGATTGAGAGCTGTTGTGTCAATGGACAGGTACTTACTGAACCCCTTAATGCACGTACTAGGTAAGCATTTGCCACTCATGTTCTTAAAAACCAACTTACTAGTTTGAATGCACTTTCAAGTTCACAACAGGAGCCAAGAGCTAATCACATATTCTATATCTAAGTGATCACAACAATGTTTATAAAAGTAAGAATAACTCTTGAAAATGTCAATTGCAGCCAAACTGTAGATGCCCAGCATGCTGAAGACATAGGGGGCATATCCCTCACTTTCCTTTCCTCCTGTCTCCCACCTTCTCCAGATGTGCCCATTAAAGGACCTAATTCTAGGGTTCCTCCAAGATTTTCAGGTCCTTTAAATATACTTTACAATTTGTTAGCCCTCCCAAGAACTCTAGCATCCCAACGTGAAGAGCTCAAAGAGCGCGAAGAGCGCAGCGCATATCACGTGTTAAAGAAGAGCAAGTTTGAATCCAGCTTTGTTGATCTTGGGCGGTATCTTTGACCTGTGCTCATGAGAGGCTGCTAGTTTTCTCATTAGCTGATTTTAGTTAGTGATGCATCTGGATACAAAAACAACCTTGCTGTACAGTTCCAGAGAATGATGGAGCATATTCTTTGAAAGTGATAGTCACTCTTCTACTAGGGCCAGAATTAACAGCTACAGCAAAAATCTACAGAGTATTTTATTTAGAGGGAGGTGGTTTGTGGAACACATTTCAAAATAAAATTCAAAACCTTCCTAGTTGAAACCCTTGGCATTCTGATTAATGCATTTTATTCAAATGTTAATTACTCTTTGAAATGCAGGGCTATCACTTATCTACCTCTTTTCTGCCTCTCAAGGCCACATCTGCTACTCCCTTTGAGCAGTAAGTCCCTATTGTATTCTATTCCAGATACCTTTTACAGTTTCAAGCACTTCCGCATTTATTGCTCTGTCAGACTTCTATCTCTCCACGAAAAAAAGATGATCAAATAGTTACACAGAGTTTGTCTTTTTTCAGTGTTTGGGTACCTAAGCGTCATTTTACTGAAGATAAAATACAGATGAGTCATTTAAAAGCAGCTTCATGCCTGGCTTGGTGTTCTTCCAAATCCACCATAAGCTGGAGCTCTCCTAGTTGCCTAGGCCAAGTATACTTCAAGGAGTCAGATGTTCTCAAAAGTGTCAAGGTCATGGAAAACAAAAGCTGGGGAACTGCCACAGAGTAAAGGAGACTAAGGAGAATGACAGTTTAAAGCAATGTGTGATCCTGGATTGGATCCTGAAGCAGAAAATGGACACTGGTGGTACTATTGCTGAAATTCAAATATCTGCGGATTAGTTAATAGTATTCTACCAGTACTATTCTTAGTTACAGTGGTTATGTAAGATGCAAACATTTTGAGAAGCTGAGTGAAGGATATATGGAAATCCTTTATACTGGGTTTTTGGGTAACATTTTTTTTTTCTGTCTGAGGTTAAAGAAAATTGAAAAGTAAAAAGAAAAAAAGGAAACCAGTAGCAAGATCCCACTAAAATAGATTTTAGTATTAATGATAATGATGTATGGCTGGTCAATTAATTAAAAATGGATTCTTCCAGTGAGGCATAGTGGGGGTTCTGTGTTAGTAACTACTGTGTTACTGGAAACTGCGTAGACCACAAGTATAATTTAGAAAGAGGAACTAAATCTAAGGCAGCGCCTAGTAATTCTCAAGAAAAAAACAAGGGTCAGAAATTATACTGAAGCCCCCCGCCCTTAGTTATCTATGTACCAACACCCAGAATGTGGGTAATAAAATGAATATAAAATTGTAATACAAGCAAGAAAACAATTTTATAGGTATTGTGCAAACTTGGTAGAATGGGACTTCTGACTGGCATCTGGAAAAGGAAGGGTAAACCTATTCAGGGAAATACCATATAAAAGGAGAGCAGAACAGTAATACATCAAGAGGGTATAACCAGTAATTCATTGGCTGGAGGGTGAAAAGCATTCAGTGAAAATGAAAGGGAGAAATGAAAGTGATTGTAGTTGTGGAAGTATATAAGAGAATGCCTAGAAATATAAAAGTTCTGAATAGCACTTCATAAAGCCATCACATAGGAGAGAAATGGTGATCAGAGACATAAGGCATCCAATATCTGCTGGAAGTTTCATTATTCTGATGGCAACACATTCGATGAATTCTTGATTCTCTTGCTGGTAAGTGTAGTTCTCAGAAGACTGAAGAAACAGAGAGAGGTAAATTGCTGAACAGGGCTTAATCCTGACAAGAATAAGAAAGATCTGGTCAGCAAGGTAAAAATTACAAAGAATCTTGGGGAAACTGACCATGCTGTTTGGATCTATTAAACAAAAGAATGCTCAGGCATGGTCAGGTAGGTTAATGTGTGTGTGTGTGTGTGTGTGTGTGTGTGTGTGTGTGTGTGTGTGTGTGTGTGTGTTTGTGTTTGTATGAGAGAGAGAGAGAGAGAGAGAGAGAGAGAGAGAGAGGTCAAAAGGATCAGAGAAAAGATAGATATGATCTCCTTGCCAAAGGCCTAAAGAGAAAGATAGCTCAAGAGGTCAATAGATTCCAGAGATAAAATTCAGACCTGTACACTTTGGAAAAAGTCCAATTGAGGCAGGAGATAGGAAGGAGGAAACTCCGGAGATGCCTCAGGGCTAAGAAAAAGGACACTGATACAGGACAGACCCTGCTCCAAGACCGGTTGTTCCCACTTTCTGGAAAAGCACTGAATCAGGGTGAATCATGAAAGCACCTGCGCAGAAGATGCTACATGACCCCTGCTTCATTATAATAGCATTATAATGAATTAACATTGTGTGACCCCCTTCCCTGTAGCCAATCAAGGAAAATCATGGGAGACCACATGCACGGTATTTTTAAAGTAATACAACTACTTGTACATGTGCAATAAAACCCCCCTAAAATAGCCCTGGCTGGTGTGGCTCTGATTGAGTGCCAGCCTGTGAATCAAAGGGTCACCGGTTCAATTCCCAATCTGCAGCACATGCCTGGGTTGTTGGCCAGGTCCCCAGTGAGGGGCACATAAGAGGCAACCACACATTGATATTTCTCTCCCTCTGTTTCTCCCTCCCAATAAATAAATAAATATATAAGCCCCGTCAAAACTAGCCAGGAATATCCGCCCTAAAAGAATAGAATCCTTCCAGCCTCTGAGTTCAGTCTGCTTGGAGTTGGCCTGCTCCCATGTTCTGTAGAGTGTACTATCACTTAATAAATGTCTCTCTTTCTGCTATAAACTCTCTGTGTGTTTGGTTCAATTCTTTGTCCGCAATCACCAAGAATGTGGTTACCTGTGCCCACCTGTGACACAATTAGAAATTAAAAAGGGAAAGAGATCTAATAAAGTGTCCTTACAGATTATTCTCTGATGAGCTCAGATTTTAAAAGTACATATAAATATATAGATGACAGGAGGGCTGGGCTTTCAACAACAAAGACCAAAAGGTATCACAAATCTCTAGGAACTGAGTCAGAACAGGTAAGGCCCAAATAAACCCAGGCTTACAAGACACAAAGGACCCTATAAAATGCTCTAATACTGTATTTACTGCAGGACATTTAAAGATGAGGAGCTAGAGCCTAATGTAGCATTGTGAAAACTGGGGGTCTTAGTTGACTGTGAAGTGACAATGCCAAAAAATGCTAATGAGTACGAGGCTGGGACAAGAGGGTGGAGGTGAACTGATCAGGGGGGCTTTCTCTGCTGGCCAGCGTATAGAGTTTTATGCTTATTTCTGGACGCCACATTTAAGAGGACATTAATAAACTAGAACATTGAAAGAAGGCAGTCAGGAAAAGGAAGTGCCTATAATTCATGTCACATGAGAAATGGCTGACTGACTGAGAGATATTTAACTGGGAAAGAGCTTTGGGTGAAGGAGGGACATTCTATTTCAAAACTGAAGCAGGACTGTCAGGCGGAAGAGAATTAGACATTCTATACAGAATCAACACCAACAGGTAAAAGTTTCACGGAGGTAGACTTCAGCTGAACAAGAAGTAACTTTCTAAAATATCAGCTACTTAAACATGGAATGTGGGAACTTCTTGTCACTGGAAATGTTAGGAGTGTGGAACTGGTCACTTCTTAGGGACACTGCAGAGGAAATTGCTGTGTTGGCTGGAAAGAAAGTTCTACACCCTTCCAATTCTAAGATTCTATGGCTATCTGCTTTTATATGTACAAGACTGAATTGCATTTGAGCATCTGAGTTTGGGAATCTGGGACAAAATAAGAAGAGAAGTAATTTAGCCCAGTGGTCAGCGGGGTAGGCTCTGGAGCTACGCTGCTTGAGTTCAAATACTGGCTCCGCCACTTGCTGTCAGGCCTTGGGTAAATTACTTAATCTCTCTGAACCCCAATATCTTCACATGTAAAATGGGAATGAGAATAGTACCTATAACTCTAAGTACTGAAATGATAGTTACATATGTATAAATAAAATCTGGTACATAGTAAATATTCAATACATGTTACATTTCATTAATACCAAGAAAAATACTTAGGTTGACTAACTCTGAGTTTTAATGACCAAATCACTCCACCCTCGCTTAAGAAGGTGGTCAGCCACTTCTCCATCCCTGAGAAGGGATGGTAACCATATCAGAGCCCATATAAGCAGGATTTGAGTCTCTAAGAAGTACCCAGATCAGGCACTATCAGAAGATTATAACATCACACTTGCATTGGCAATGTAATTACTGAGGAGGAAACAATGCTCATCATTTGTGGGCCAATCTTGCTGTCTCTAGTATATCACTTTAGTTTCTGGAACAATCTGCTCACATCCAGTTTTTATCATGTCACTTACATTGGTCAAGAAACCAGTGATTCCTCTTTGCTTACTGGGTCAAACCTGAATTCCTCAGCTTAGCATTTGAAGCCCTTTTCTCTCTCTCCTTCCCCAAGGATTTCATTTCCGGCCCCTCTGGGCACGCTTTGAAATTCCAGCTGTGGGGTAACTGCCTACAACAAAACAACAGCCCTGGCTGATGTGGCTCAATGGATTGAGCAACAAAAGGTTGCTGGTTGGATTCACAATTCCCAGTCAGGGCACATTGACTGGGTTGCAAGCCAGGTCCCCAGTGGGGGGCGTGTGAGAAGCAACCACACATCGATGTTTCTCTCCCTCTCTTTCTCCTCCCCTTCCCCTCTCTCTAAAAATAAATAAATAAAATGTTTTAAAAAAATCAACCACAACATATTAAAAAAAAAAAAAAAAAAAAAAAAAAAAAAAAAAAAAAAAAAAAAAAAAAAAAAAAAAAAAAAAAAAACCTTCAATGCTTCACCACTGCATTTAGAGTATAATCTAACTTCTTACTGTGGCCCAAATGGCCACATATGATCTGGCTCTCTGTCCAACCTCCTCTTACACACTGACTCACTCACGCATCATGCTGGCTACACTCATCTCTTTTCTGTTCACTAAGTCTTTCCCCACTACCAGCACCACTTTGGCACCTTCTGCTTTCTCAGCCAGAAAGGTTCTCCCTAGCTGTTTGCATGGTTAGCTCATTCTCACCCTCCAGGTCTCATCTCAAATGTCACATCTCAGAGTGGCCTTCCCTGGCTCCCTGATTTAAAACATTTCCCTCACTTCCACATATTTCTCTAATAAAGCACCCCGTGTATTTCCCTCATACCATTACAATCTTGTTGATTTGTTCATGTCTTTATTGACTGCTGCTTTTACTAGAATGCAAGGTCTAGGAGGGAAAGGACCTTTTCTGACTTATGTACCATTGGGTCCAGAGTACCCAGCAGCTGAATAAATGCCTGAAGCCAATCTTCTTACTCTATCCCAAACATCTTTTGCTTGCTTCCATCTCTGTGACACTGCACATGACCTGCCTTCAACCTGCAGTGCCTTCCAACTTATTCTTAACCAACTAATATCCTGTCACTTCCTTCAAAACTTAGTTCAAGACTCATTACCTCCAAACCCTCCTGCCCATTACTGGCCCTTCTCACCTGATGGTCCTGTTAATCATTGATTCAGTAAGTATACATAGAACCCCTTGGCCATCTTGCAAACAGCTGTTACCACATTATCGTGCCTTTGCTTGCATTTGTTTTGTAATCATAGTCATTTCATGTTTGTAGGTAAGTTTTGTTCCTGAAGACTGTAAGTTACTCCTGGATCAATACTGCATCATACTTTATATAATTCTCCTAAAGTACTTAGTCCAGTTTGGTGCACATTGCCAACTATAAAGCAGAACATTCCCTTTATAACACTGAGAAAATGGAAGTAGCTCTAAGTTCATTTTAGAAACAGAGCTAGAGGTTTTTTGTTTGTTTGTTTGTTTGTTTGCTTGCTTTTTTTTTAGATAGAGGAAGGGAGGGAAGCAGGGTGGAGAGAGAGAAAGAGAAACAGACAGAGAGAAACGTTGATTTGTTGCTCCACTCATCTATGCATTCACTGGTTGCTTCTTGTATGTGTCCTGACCAGGGCTCAAACCCACAACCTTGGCACATCGGGATGACACTCCAACCAACTGAGCTTTCTGACCACGGCCAGAGCTAGAGTTTTAAAGATTTCTTTTCAAATTAGAAAAATGAAGCATATGCTTTTCCCTCCTTAATTAAAAAAAAAAATCAAAACAGCAGCTCAGAAAACATTCCTATGCATGGCAGTAGCAAGAGCTTAGCTATTTATTTTATCATACCTGTGGAAGAATACACGGAAGATATTGATATGAGGCCCTGGCCCCATAGCTCAGTTGGTTAGCACATCTTCCCAATAAGTGAAGGTTGCGGGTTCAGTCTCAGATCAGGGCCTACACAGAAAGCAACCAGTGAATGCATAAATAAGGGGAACAGCAACTTGATGTTTTTTTTTTCTGTTTCTTCCTCTCTCTAAAAATCAATAATAGAAAATTTTTTACAGATACCGATATGAAGTAAGTAACCATTATGATTTTAGATTTAGTAAAACAAAATTTTTGCAGTTTTCAGAATTAAAAAAAATTATTCACCTCAAGGGAAATAAAGAGTAACAAATGTGAACTATTCACTCTGGGTAAAGAGTCTGCCATCCTCCAGACTCTAACAGATTGGGCTACAGATGAGATTTTCATGTGTGTATTAACTGCCATTCCCCACAAAACACAATCTGCCATGACAATTGGAAAAATCAGTTATTTTGGTATATTTTAATAGGACAAGGTTCTGAGAATTTAAAGATTTTGGCCAGTATACATTTAACCATAGTTTTGTAACTCAGATTAGTAAGAAATGACCAACACATCATTTTTATTTGGAAAATGAATTTAATAGGAAAAATATTTTCAACATACTGAAAGCTTGTGTGTGTATAAATTAGTATCATATTAGATATTGCTTAATGCATGGATAGACACTATTCCAAAGTACAGTTGTACGAATTTGACACAAAATCCCCAAGGTGGAATAATACAAAATTTGACTTTTTAAAAATCTAATACAGGTAATTAGCCTAAACTATTGTCAGGTTTTTTTTTTTTTTTTTGTTAAGTGTGTAAAATGCTCTTTTTGATCCTTTCTAGGCAACTGGGATGTCTTGTGAGAATAACATAAGTTGACTAAATAATTTACTTTCAAGGTAGGCTTGCAAAGCAGGTAAAAAGGCAGAGAATTCAGATCACTTAAACTGTACATGACTTCGCTTGGAAGCAGGTCTTTCGGGGCATGAATAAGCAGTCATGCTAAAAACTGCCTTCCTGAGACACCAGATTCTAAATCTGGGATGCTTCAAATTTAAATAAAGGATGATTCTACTATGATAGTCATAACTTTCAAATGTTAAACTTTCATTTAGCTTCTGATAAGGCATAGTTTACACTGTGATGTGTGTACTCAGAAGTCAGCAAAGATTATGAGTTCCAGAATGATGATAGTAGGAAATCTCAGGTCAAATTGAGCAAAACTAGGCCAATATGGGATAGCGCAAAGCTGTGACCTTGTCATAGTCTCTGCTCAGCCACTTCAACTACATGTTGCTTTGAGGTGTCATAACAATGCCCTTTCTTTGGTATTGTGTAAATAGCACATATCATTACTACTAGCTTTTATTATAAAATCTGCTGAAACGCCATCAGGAGAAGGTCATGTTGGGAAACCTTCCCATGGTGCAGGTGTTCCCAGGAACATCAGTTTGGAACTCGGAGGTTGCGTATAGCTGAATCTTCTCATCTCCAAGAGCAGCAGACCGGAGTACCCTCTTAACACTCCACACGTGTGCAATTATAAGGCTACATTTATCTGTGATTGCAACACCCCTTCAGTCAGTGCACTTCTAATTCCATTCAGTTTTAAAGAGTCGGTTTTCTAGAGTTTAGTTTTCCAGTTTTGAAGAACTTCTTTAATTCTCGTAATTCCTGGGGCTTCAAACTCTGATCCACCCCTGGGGTCAATTTATAGCTCAGCGGTGACACAATGTAACCATTTTGGTAAAGACAGATTCTCTTGCAGAACTCAAACGTACCAAACATAACTCCAAAATATGGAACTATCTGTTTAAAAATAAAATAAAAATCATGTTAAAGTGTTAAAGTGTCAATGTATCTGCAATCAACTTGAGTCAGGGTAAACTGAGTTAAAGGCTGTGGATAATACATCGTGGTAATTCTTTTTGGAATCAGGGAAGATGGCACGGCGGGGGTGAGGAATGGCAGAGCAGTTGAATGGCTCTGAGGAAGCACAGGTCTGGATTAATAGACACACAGACAATCTGATACTTCCAGTCAACATATACCTGTCTTGATTGGACCCATTTATGTGTCAACTAATGTAAGGTTAATCCAGAGTTCTCTTGTAAAAAAATGATTTTATTTATTTATTTTTAGAGAGAAGGGAAGGGAGGGAGAAAGAGAGGGAGAGAAACATTGGTTGGTTGTTTCTTGTATGTGCCCCAACCAGGACCGAACGCAGAACCTAGGCATGTGCCCTGACCAAGGATTGAACGGCTGACCTTCTGCTTTGCAGGATGATGCCCAACTTACTGAGCCACGCTGGTCAGGGTAATCCAGAGTTCTTAACCTTTTTTTTTTTTTTTTTTGGTTATAGAGTTTCTTGGGAATATGATGATTCCCAAGAAGGATCCCAAATCTATGGATCCTTTCCCCAGAGAGGGGCACACAGGCACACACATCCACATTTTTGCATACAATTTTAGGATGGGGGTTAGGTTCCCCTTGGGAGTCCATGAACCCCCATGGTAGGAACCTCTACATTAAATGATCAGCTCCTCTGGGATGGGGTATCAGATGCCCCAACATTGCATAAGGTCTTGTCTCTTCAGGGTTGACAGCCAGGCTGTACTTGTGGGCCTCTGGTTACAATCAATATTAGAGGGAGCATTTCCATCCAAACTATAGGTGGAGTGGCAAAGGAACTGGAAGAGGTAGAGAAACAGTAGAGACTGATGACTTCTCACCTTCAGTAAGTTGGCTGCCAATCCATTCCAGAGCCCCAGTACCCCTTGGGCCTTCACTATCTGACGGAAGCAGTCTGTGGCTCCTGAGAAATGGATGTCTACTCCTCCACAGTGGGGAAGGTAGGGGCTCTGAGCCTGAAAATAGAAGATGGGATGAGGTGATTTAGTCACCAGGAAATAAATGTTGCAGTCAAAGTAGCCAGGCTCTCAAGTCTGGACTCTGGATGCCATGCCCCTGGCCAAAATGATGGCAAGGAATGGCTGTCACAGGGCTCTTCTTGTTCCATGGGCTTAGAATGGATATTAACATGCAGTAAAGTCATGACATCACTCACAAATGTGTGGCTTCTTTTGCCTGGAAGGAAGCAGCCATTTGGGACAGCCTCAACCTCACACTTAACAGTTTTCTTTCTCGGCCTATGCCCTCTGGACATGATCAATACACACTCCCATGTCCTTAACCTTATTTAAGTGTCTCCATCTCCTTGCCTTAACTGATTCCTACCCTTGTTTAGACTTCTGCTACTTGGTAAGAGTTATCTGGGTACAATATCTGGGCTGGCGGCCAGCCAGCTTAGGGGAGCAGGTACTGGGCCTTCCTCCCTGTTCTAGCTCTTCAGGGCCTAGCACCCTTCAATGCATATATCTGGCACTCAGGAACTATCAAACCAAATTTTCTTCAATATCAGTGTCACTAGTAGCTTTTCTCAAATACAACTGTTTGCTTGTGACCAGGCTCAAATAAGCTACATGAATTGTCATGAAGTAAGAAAAAAAATGGCCAATATTTACCAAGTGTTAGGTGCCAGGCATTACACTGAGTCCTCTACATGTTGTGGCTCATTTAATCTTCACAAAACCCTCATGAAATGGGTAATATTATCTTATCAGCCAGATTTTATAGATGACAAAATGGAGTTGGTGAAAGGACAAATCCAAAATTACAGAACATGAGAGACAAAGCATCCACCTGAATTGGGGTATGTTTGATGCAGAATGAAGCTCTGTACCAGTAAGCTACACTGTGTCCTGATGCCCAGCACTGAGAATGCTCTTATTTTCACCTTTGATATGCTTATTACCATGCATCAACGTTAATATGGCTACCACAACATGTGCACTGAATGAATTTTTTTTTAAATCCTTACCCAAGAACATGCTCATTGATTTTAGAGAGAGGGGAAGGGAGGGAGAGAGAGAAGGAGAGAAACCTTGATGAGAGAGAGAAACAATTACCTCCCATACGTGCCCCGACTGAGTACTGTTCTTGTATGTGGACGGTTTTTCTATGCATCCAGACAGAGGACCAAACCCACAACCTAGGCATGTGCCCTGACCAGGAATCAAACCCGTGATCTTTCAGTTTATAGGACTATGCTCCAACCAACTGAGCAACATCACCCAGGGCATTGAATGAATTCTTTTTTTTTTTTTAAATTAATTAATTAATTATTTATTTATTTTTAGAGAGATGGGAAAGGAGGGAGAGAAGCATTGATGTGTGAGAGATATATCAACTGGTTGCCTCTCACATACCCCTAACCAGGGACCTGGCCTGCAACCCCGGCATGTGTGCTGATTGGGAATCGAACCGGCCACCCTTTGGTTCACAGGCTGGTGCTCAATCCACTGAACCACACCAGCCAGGACAGAATGAATTCTTTATGCTAAGACTGGATCTCATGGTATGGTATGAATCAATGCCTCTACAAGTGTCATATTAAACTGATATTCAGAACACAAAGGAAAACACATATTGCTGGTTGCCTCCTGCTAGGGACTAAATGTTTGAAGGCCCCCACAATTCCTATGTTGAAGGCCTGATCCCCAGTGTGATGCTATGTGGAGATGGGGCATTTGGGAAGTGATTAGGTCATGAAGGTGGAGCCCTCATGAATGGGTTAGTGCCCTTATAATGAGAGATTAGAGAGATGATCTCTCTTACTCAACCATGTGAGGACACAGCAAGAAGGTGGCTGCCTGCAAACCAGGGAGAAGGTTCTCACCAGACACTGAATCTACTGCCACCTTGACCTTGGACTTCCCACCTAAAGAACTGTGAGAAGTGTTGTTTAGGCCTCCCAGCCTATAGTTTTTGTTGCACCAGCTTGAACTAAAACCCATCCAAATGAAGAAGGAATGGTAAGGCTACATTCCAGTGCTTCTCAACCTTAGCTGCATATTGGACTAACTAGGGAAGCTTTTCAAAACTATCAATGATTGGAATCCACCCATAGAAACTGTGATTTAACTGACCTAGGGTGAGTCCTGGACATCAGCATTTTTGGCAAGCTCCTCAAGTGGTTCTGATGTGCAGCTAGGGTTGTGTAGCTCCTCTAAAGCACAAAGCTGCTCAGGGTCCAGACCTGAGTCTATTACCTTGCTGCTGACACTGAGAGTGATTGGGAAAAGTACGGGGGCTCTAAAATCAGACTGCTTGGACTGAGTCCATGCTTTGCCACTCACTAGCTCTGTGACCTTGAACAAATGCCTTGACCTTCAGAGCTTCAATTTCTTCATCTGTAAAATGGGGTGATAATAATACCTACCTTGTAGGATTATTGTTAAGATTAAATGAAATACATATAAAATGCTTAGAACAGCATTTGACACATAGCAAGTACTATATAAATAACCACCATTATTAATATAATTATTATTTATTATCTAAACTTGGAGAAGAGACAAGTATGCTGAGGACTAAACCAACCCACTAGACTGGAATGCTACACTGCCATTTGCCCAAACTGTATCTTACTAGTAAAAAGAAACAAACATGTCAGGCTGCTAGTCACAGGACCCAAACTTAAACACTCCCTCCACATGAAGCTAGGCAATTATACCATAGGTGTCTAGACCCCAGGATGGGCATGCTGCATTTTGCAGCACAGCACAATCTGAAAAATACCAGAGGAGCCAGGTGCTAGTCCTGGCTCTGCTGCTACCTGTATCACCTTGACCAAGTCATTTAGTTCTTTGAACCTAAGTTTGTTCACATGTCAACTGAGGAGATTGGAGTTAAATGAACTTGAAAGCCCTTTGTTGATCCTATAATCCATGCTGCTGACCCTACTGTACACTTCTTTCTGACTCCAAGCCTTCAAACCTACCATTTCCTCTGTCTAGCTGGATCTCTCTCATTGATCAGAATATACATCACTTCCTCTAGGAAGTCTTCTCAGATCCCCAAAGTCAGGAGCCTAGTAGACACCTTTGGTCACATTGTACTTCTCCTTCATGGCATTTGACACACTTTGTAATGATTTGGTGTATAATTATTTCTTTCATGTGTTCATTTCTTTGGTGTTAATTATTTCTTTCTTTCTCCCCCCACAACCCTGACCTCCCAAACTATAAATAGCATGAGGGCAGCGAACATGTCTCCCTTGTTTGTGGTTTTATCCCCAAAGCCTACCAACATGCCTGGTATACACTATTTGCTTAATAAGTACTGGGGGAAAGAAGTAACAAACTTGTAGTAGATCAAGATAAAAGACAAATACTTCAAAGCCAAGCACTTGATGGTTTCTGTGATAAACTCCAAAGAGGCTTTCCAGCAAAGGCAACATTTCAGGTTGTTTAGTCTTTCCATGAGTACTGAAATAAACAGTATTGTATAAATATATAAAAGTTACATCCTTTGACCAAAGCAATCCTACTTCTAGGAATTTATTCTACAGATATATTTGCCCATGTGGGAACTGATATATTTTATAGGGACTTCTGTTGCAGCATTGTTAGTAACAGCAGAAAATTGGAAATAACTTAAATGTCCACCAATGGGGGTAGTTAAAGAAATGGTACATCTATTATGCTGAGTAAAATAAGTCAGACAGAGAAAGACAAATACCATATGGTTTCACTTATATGTGGAATCTAAAAAACAAAATAAATGAACAAACAAAACAGAAACAAACTCATAGGTATAGAGAACACTTTGATGGTTGCCAGATGGGAGGGGATTGCGGGTATGGGTGAAAATGGGGGAGGCTTTAAGAAGTACAAATTGGTAGTTACATTATTCTAGGTGAAATAAGCCAGTCAGAGAAAGACAAGCACCACATGATTTCACTTATATGTGCAATCTAATGAACACACTGAACTAATAAGCAAAACAGGAACAGACTGACAGCTGCCAGAGAGGAGCGGGGTTAGGAGGCTGGGTGAAAAAGATGAGGGGATTAAGGGAAAAAGAACCCTCACGGACACAGATAACAGTATGGTGATTGCCAGAGGGAAAGGGGGATGGGGAAGGTAGAAAATAGAAAAGGGGGGATAAATGGTGATGGGAGGAAACTTGACTTGGGGTGGTGAACATACAATACAATATACAGATGATGTATTATAGAGGTGTACACATGAAACCTATAAAGTTTTATTAACCAATGTCACCACAATAAATTCTATGTACAAAGAGTGATAGGAAGGAAGGAAGGAAGGTAGGGAGGGAGGAAGGAATGCAGGCAGGCAGCCAGCCAGCCAATCTGAGAAGGCTACATACTGTGTGATTCCAACTAACTGACATTCTAGAAAACTATGGAAACAGTAAAAAGGTCAGTGGTTGCCAGAGTTTGGGGGAAGGGGGGGTGAATAGGCAAAGCAGAGGATTTTTAGGGCATTGGACATACTCTGTATGATACTACAATGATGGATGCACATCATTATACATTTGTTCAAACCCACAGAATGTACAACACCAAGAGTGGGCTCTAAGATAAACGGTGGACTCCGGGTGATTATGATGTGTCTGTGTAGGTTCCTGAATTTTAACATGTAACCATTCTGGTGGGGAAGTTGGTAATGCATTGTGCAGGCAGTGAGTACATGAAAAGTCTCTCCACCTTCCTTTCAATTGATTTTTTAAAATTAAAGTAAGTTGGCATACAATATTGTATTAGTTTCAGGTACACAACATAGTGACTTGACATTTATATACCTTATGATGTGATCACCATGGTAAGTCTAGTAACCATCTATCACTGTGCAAAGTTATTACAATATTATTGACTACATTCCCTGTCTGTACACTACATCTCTGTGGCTTGTTTATTTTATAACTGGAAGTTGTCCCTCTTACTTGCTTTTGCCTCTCACCCATCCTCTACCCTTTCCTGTCAATTTTGTTGCGAACCTAAAACTTTTCTAAAAACATAAAGTCCATTTTTAAAGAGGCATTTAAAAGGAGAGACAAAAGAAAAAAAAGAAGAGCCTGCTAGTTAGAGCAAACAGGAGCTTAGAACCCTTCTCCTGTTGGTTGGAAACGACTCTATCTTCCTTGGACATACTGGACACAAGCTGGAGACCAAGCTGTCCCATTTCCAAACCATCAGAGGACACACCTGCCTGGAAGGCAGTTGTGGTGGGAGGCTTTTGTCATCTGGCAAATCCTCAGTAATCAAACAAACAAACAAAAAAGGCCAATCATATTGAAGTAAAAAGACCTTTCTGTCTTGTGAACAACATGGCCCTTTCTCTTGGCAGAGCCAGGTTCCCAGAACTGGGACACGCTGTGGCATTGCAGTAGGGATGCCCACAAAAGTAGGTGCAGACAGCTGCCCCCAGCATGGCCCACCTAGAAGATACCCTCCATTCTGGCTGGCATGTGCACCTCATGGTTCAGCAGCAAGCTGGAGGACTGACCAGCTGCTCAGAAAGCCCAGGATAACGGGATAACAGACGGGGAGCTAGCAAATAGACAGCAGGTTAGTATTCCACTTGGAAAGAGAGAAGAGAAACAGTTCCTGTGTGGTGGAGGGGGATGGGGTGGGGAAACCAAAAGTGCAGCTGGGTCAGGCTAGAGAAAGCAATTGAGATGCAAGTGAGCAGAGCTGCTGGAGCTGCCCAGGACGGGGCCAGGGGAGCGCATGCAGCAGCAGCTGGGAGCACCAACTTTTAGTGTCACCTTGATTGGGAGTGAGATCCGGTAGGAAGGGTGAGGGAAACAATTTGGAGGATGAGTTTTCAGAAGTCTGGGAACATACAGACTTGCACATTGTAGCCCCTAGGACCTAGGTAAATGCCTGTTAAAGGAACCGAACAAATGAATAATTAATGCTCCGACCATCCCTGCTTGTCATTATCTATAGAGGGTCTTTTGCGGTTTTGTGATGCTAACTCATTTGTGTATTTACAGCAATCATAGGAAACATAAAAACACACCTGGACCAGCTTTTATAGTTGTAATCAGGCCTTCAATGCCCTATGTAGATTCTGAAGAGATGCTTCAAGAACAATAAAAAGAGCACGTTGGCTTTACTGAATATTTATCACGTGCCTGGCTCTGTATCTGCATTAACCCAATTCAATCTCCTCTCTCCATATATGAGCTAGGCACTATGCTTCTGCCCATGTTTTACAGGTGAGGCTCAGAGAGCGCTCATGGCTTACCCAAGTTCATGCAGGAGTAAGGGGAGAGTTGGCGTCCAAAGTCCACACTCCTGACCATGGAGCCACTCTGCCCATTAAAGCTTTAAGATGAACACAGCCATAAAAAACCAACAGGCAACAGCTACATGGGAAAAGGAGGTGAAAACTGGTTTCTAAAGGCCCAGTGGGGATTCCACAAAAGTAGGTGTAGGCTGCTTTTCAGCATGACCCACCTACAAGGTACCCTCCATCCCATTTCTAGAAGTGGCTTCAGGCTAGTTGGGGCAGGCCAGTGCCAGCAAGCTCTCATCATCTGACAGCAGGAGGAGCAGATGACTGCTCACAGCTGCGGGTCTTGGCTGACATCAGTCTTTTTCTGGGATGCTGGTTTCCCTTTCCCCTACCTCTCCCTTCACCCACACTCTGGAGGTGGGGTGAGTGTGGAGAGGGGGGATCAACTCCCATCTTAGTTGCTATTACTGTTTAGCAACTAAGTGCAAAGAATCCTGCTTAGGGCATTTTGATTCCCAGACTATCTCTTCAAAGGAGTTAGCCAGCTCACAGCTCAGGTCAGGAGAAAAGGGCAGAGTGATTTCACAAAGAATGGAATGAAGAAGGTTCCTCCATACGCCTTCCTTGCCTGACCTCTAGGGACAGTTGTTTCCATGATCAACAACTGCCACACCTCAGGTATTTACCACACTCTATACCTTTTGGGGGAAAAAAAAACCCCAAAGGGGAGTGTTTTCCTTTCCCTACACCTTAACAAGGATGCTCGAATCCACCACGCCTAAGGGATATCCAGACATCTACCTGGAGCCCAAAACTGACCTTTTATGCCAGACTGCCAAGGCAGTGCTGCTGACTTCGGGAGAAGTAGTCAGTCCCCAAAGGGGCCAGGCCCCAAAGTGAGACGAAAGCAAGGAGTTGAAAATGCAGCAAACTAAAGGTAATGTTCCTATCTTCTCCCACTACCCCAACAGCTTAGAGCCCAGCAGTGATTGCACTTCAGGACAGGTAAGCTGGCAGGTTGGAAAAACAGAGCTTTGTTCCTACTGAGAATGGATGCTATGTCAACCAAGAAACCTTGAACCAGGCCGAAAACTTGAGAACTGCTAGCAACTCCTAGCAGGTGTGATGATCACAACTTCCTTTCCCCTCGTGGGACTTTGCATCTGCTCTCCCAGGAGCTCGAAGAGCCAGTGGGGCTTTCTCTTCAGTCCCTCTGAGCAGGTTGATCAGTTTGTAGCCGGCCAAAGGTCTGTGGCTACTGAATGATCTATGCTCCTCATTCTGTCTGCCGGCTTCAAGCCTTCCATTGTCAGGCTGCCAGAGACTAAAGCAAGCCATGGCCAGCCCGCATTTCCAAAGATTCCTCCTCCCCTCTAACTTGAGTTAACCATTCCCTGGCCAAAGCCAGGCTCTTGCCTGTTTCTGAGCTTGTACACTATTGTGGGTTGTTTTTTTTTTTAACTGCTTTTGCAACTCGGAGGGGAAGCAGAGTTTGCTACCCCCAAATATGCTTTTTTTTTTTTTTTTTGGATTTGATTATTTTAAGCTGGTTATCAAGAAATGAAAGACTCAGAAAGAAACTTTGACCCTCCTCCCTTACACACCTAAAGGAATTCAGATAGAAAAAGCTGCTTAAAGGAAGGGAGCTATTTATTACCTTAGCATCATAATAGGAGCTGCATGTTCCGACAGTGGGACCCTGGAAATCTAATAAAGTCTATTAGACTGCCCTCAAGATCCCATTGTTTCTGCATGACCAGGCAATAATTTGTTTACCACATGTTTGCTCCTTCTCATCTACCTGTGAACTGCCTACTTGCCCTCTGAAGTCCCAGACTCCTGGGACCTCATTGACTATATGTACCTACATTTATTACTTCTACCTATGTAATAAATTTTCTCTTGTTACTCTGCCTTGTGCTAATTTTATTATTGTCCAATTAGAATAACTTAAAAGAGTAGAAGGAAAGTTATTTTTCTGCCCTACACTGTGAGTGCCCAGTTCTCAAGGTTAGGTTTTCTTCTTCTTCCACTACTGCCAAGCCTGGGGCAAAGGAACTGAAAAAAAAAAATGAACTGACTGCTTAGCACCTAGGAACAAGCCCCTGTACTTCTGGTGGATAAAGCATGGGCTTCAAGAAGGAGAGAGCTGGGTTCCATCCACCACTTGTTAGCTATGAGACTGTTAGGCAAATTATTGACCCTCTCTGTGTCTCATTTCTTCATCTAGAAAATAGAAATCAGCCCTGGCTAGTGTGGCTCAGGGGCTTGAGTGCCGGCCTGTGAACCAAAGGGTCATCGATTCAATTCCCAGTCAGGGCACATGCCTGGGTTGCAGGCCAGGTCCCCAGTAGGGGGTGCGTGAGAGGCAACCACACACTGATGTTTCTCTCCCTCTTGTTCTCACTCCCTTCCCTTCTGTCTGAAAATAAATAAATAAATAAATAAAAATCTTTTTAAAAAGTTGCATAAAAAGAAAATAGGAATCACATCGGCACTTATTTCATAGGGTCTATAAAAAGGGTGGAATGGGATGTTAAATCACCATGTCCATATTACATGACCAATAAATGGTAGGCATATTATTATATTTTTTTAATCCCAGGGAACACTCTCCTTTCATTACCTCCTCCTGACATATTTTGTCCCTATCCTTACTCCTAACAAAAGCACCCTACCAAAGGAGAGCATAGATTTACACACATTCATTTACATCAGGTCACATTTAGTGAAATCAAGAAACTAACAAATATAAGTTCTATGATGCTATGATCTGTCAAGCATTTCCAGGCACCATACACAGTGGTGGGAGGTTGCGTTGAAGCAGGGGTATACATCCAAATGGTGTTACGATTATTTTACTGTCCTGTCAGCATATTTGCCTATCTTGAAATGTTAACAGCTGTTTGGGCTGAGATTAAATGGAACCTGACTGGTAAGGCAGGAAGAAGATAGTGCATTATCAGAGTGAGGATTGTTATAGGCAGGGGACAAAACAGGGGTTTCCTTAGAGCAGGCTGTTCTTACCTTCCGCATGGGTAGGAACAAGCACACAGAGCTGGAGCTCACCCAGCGGCAGCTAAGGTTCGATTCTGTACTCACACACAGTGAGATACCATAAGCCGGCCCTGAACTTCATTAATTTTTAAACAAGTATCAAGTGCCTGCTACACGAGGCTATGTGCTGTGGGGATATACAAATGAGTAAGATATATATCCCAAAGGCAAAGAGCTCATAGTCTAGAGGGAATAATGACATAGACGATTATAGCACAGGGAAGCATGTTCCACGGGCCTAAGAGAGCTATAGTGAGTGCACACTATGTGCGTTCAGAAGAAGGAAACTCCTTCTGCTGGAGGAGGTAACAGAAGACCTCAGGATGTGGCTTTGACAGGATGGGGAGACAGAGTAACGGTATAGAGATGGGAGAAGTGGAGGCATGTAGAAAAATGCTTTGAAAATTCTATCAGCTGGGTCAGAGGGCACACACAGACTAATAGCATCATTTCAAAGGATTTATTCCCCCACAAAACTGCCACAGCATAACAGTACCCTTGGGGGTGGGGTGGGGTGACAGTGAAAACATAGCATCTTCAATTATTGCTAGCGCACATTGTTAGTTAACTGGCTTTTCCTGCTCCACAATCCCCTCCGCAGTGACGTGGAACACCCCTTGCGGCTCTACAAAGGCGAAACACCTGCCTTTCCCCATCAGGATGGGACGCTCTTTAGGGGGTGGGAAAAGCCAGCTCATTTGTCAAACGAAAGGAACAGGTATGTGCTATTTTAGGTCAGAAGGGAAACGTCAGATGAGCCTTTAAGGAGGTAGAGACAGATGCTCCAGGCAGAGGTGCCTCATATGTGACATATGCTGAGGGAGGTGGGAGGTGGACTAAGATCATTTTGATTGAAATGGAGGCTGGAATAGAGCAGAAGTTATAAAAAAAGGGGTGTTTTATTTAGCCCAGGCAGTATTTTCCTAATTTTATTTGCCAACATTGACAAATAGGGAGATTTTACATAAAAATCTGGATTTTAGGCTCCCTTGGAAAACTGGGCCCACATTTCTAAATGGCATCCATCCTTTGGAAAAGGGAAGCTTGCTTGCCTCAGCCTCTGCTGGCTCGCTTTGTTCTTCTCTGCTATTCCCATTTGGATGCTAATCACATGTGGTGAGCACAGTGCAGTTAGTTCTCCAGAATGCTTTTGAAAGCCAAAAACCTTGATGGCGCAGAACACATCTGAAAGCTTATTCTTTAAGGTGCAACTGTATATTATCTGCATTTTCCTATTTACTCTCTTTTGCATTACTTCCAAGTTCCTGCTGTGTGATTTTGCAACTCCTGATATAGAGGGCCTCTGTGCCAACAAGGGTGGCAAAATCGGTAAGGGTAGCATGGCAGGCCAAGGGCTCAGCCTTTATTCTCTAGGGGTGACAAAGAAGGACAAAACACAGTCAGATCTTAAGAAAGTTAAGTCTGGAAGAAGCTATGAGCTGGGCTGGAGGGACTTAAATGAGTATTGCCGCCAGAGACACGCTATCTGGTCTTAAATTTCAGCTCAGTTACTGGGTGGGTGAACTTGGGCAGGCTACAGAACCTTTCAGTGCCTTGGTTTTCTCATCTGTAAAATGGGCTTGATAGAACAGTACCCACCTCATAGAGTTGTTGTAAGGATTAAATAAGATAATGAGCTTAAAGCACTTCACACAGTGCCAGGTACATTGGTGCTCCAGGATCATTTTTAGAATTAATCCTGGAGGCCGATTACAGGATTGCTGCAATGGCCTAGGTACGACCTGTTAAGGTCCCAGGTTAGGACAGGGACAGTGACAGAAAGAAAGACCAGTGTGGGAGTGTTGGGAATGTTGGGAATGAAGAGCCAACTGGCCTCAAGGTTGATTGGGGGTAGGGGAAGAGGAAGCTGAACGATAACTTGTGGACTTCCAGCCTGGGTAACTGGGGGAATGGTGGCACTGAAGTGGAAAACTCTTGGCAAGAACGTTTCAGAGGAAGAAGTCCGTTTAATACATATTCAGTTAGAGGTGCAGGTGGAGCGGTGATAGCTAAATGGTAATGTCCGCAATGTGGGACCGGGATGAAGATGTGGATTTGAGCATGAGAAACTGTGCATGAGGGAGGGAGACTCTGGGAGGGACTCGTGAAGCAACAGTGTCCAGTTGACTAAAAGCAGCTGAGGTGTTAAGCATCTCGGTCAGGCTCAGCATCTCTGTTTGAACAGGCCAGGGCCTCCCTTCACTCAGGTACCGTGTGTATTTTGCTTTGTCAACTGTGCCACTTGGATACCACCTTTGTCCTTCATCTTATGTGTTTTCAGTTCAAACGCTGACCTGGCCCAATCCTGCTTACCTTGTGAGCTTGATAGGGTCAAAGTCCCCTGGGGTGTAAGCAACAGGCTGACACTCAGCTTTATATTTGATGAAATGGACACACCTAATATGGGCAACATGCGAGGGTGGCAGGTAGAGCTATGGGGGAATCAAGCTTTGCCTGGTGCCTCCTTCTTGCTGCTCTCAGGAGGTCTCATGTTCTCAGCTGCTCCTTGGATGTTCAGGGCAGCCTGTCACCCTTTCTCCTCCACAGATGCCTGTCCAGAGAATTATTGGCTCAAGAATCCCAAATCCTTATTAGGAGCCCACAGATTAGTGACATTAATTAATCTCCATCAATTTTTACCCTTTCTACTCTCTCAATACAATAATGTCGCTAACCTCTTCAGGCCCAGGCTGTGGGCCAGGTGTGGGAGATATGAAGGTGGAAAGGCCAAGCCATACCTGGAAGAATTTGAACTGAAAGGCGCTGAAGTGTGGCCACAGAGATTTTAGGCAGGGTGGTCTTGGTGTCTGTGAAAGCCCACCATGTGGGGGGTACCTCATTCCATTGGAACAGAGGGCAGATCCACCTCCTTCCCACCGGAAACCATGCCATCAAAACATGCACATGCATAATTTATTTACCTCTCCATTCTCTAGCATGCCAGCCAGGAGCCAGGGCAAGAAAAAGAAAAAGGAATAAAATGAGAGTAAACACAGTGAAGGAAGGGCCCAGCTGGTTAAACAAGACTTCTGATTATTGTCATTAATGTTTAGGAGAGTTTCAACCTGATGTGGCATGAAACAGGCAGTGTGTATCTGTGTGTGTGTGTGTGTGTGTGTGTGTGTGTGTGTAAAAACATATTAGGAGGAGACATTTGGACAAAGTAGCCAGTCAGTGTGCGGTAAGACACTTGATATGGATTTGCTTCCTGACAGGCAGTGTAACAAGGACAGCCAACGGAATTTAAATGTTATCCCTACGTGTGCTTGGGTCAGAGCACATGGCTGCCCTGCAAAACTCCCTCCTTACAAATTGTGCTGGCAAACTCTGCCTACTCCCCTGAGGGGAGGCTGTTATTAAAGCTTTCTCTTCTTGGAGAATTTGGATTGTGTGCTTTGTAGGAAAAAACAACTACAGCAGAATTTAGAGTTCGACTGTTGTTTGTAGGCCCCTTATCCTCCAAACCGAATATGAATTTCAAGCAGGGATTAGGAGGTTTTAACTAGACAGACATCACTAGTGCCCTGGCTCTAATACCCTCAGATAGTGCTCAGGTACGCTCCATTTACTGCAGCGACATCTAATGGCCAGAGAAAGCAATGCATGTTTACATTTAAAAGCCTCTGGTTCTATCTTGTGGATTACTTTTTTTAAAAAAGTGGACCAGACAAGGTATTACTATGTTTGTTCACCACTGTTAAATAACACTTTAACTAAACTCCTAAGAATTCATTTCCTATATCTTTGGATATCATTTATAATGTTATTCATAACTGGATGCTGATCATACTTTTTGAAAACAGCAATTGCTTTGGATTTTTTTTACACAATCATTATGACTTTGCATTTATTTTAAAGCTTCTTGTTGAAACTCTGTGTGTGCATTATTTAGAGGGTCTCTATACAAGGGGGAAGATTAGCAAGTTTACCCCCAAATACCCACTTCTCATATACCTTACCCTGGTTTATAGTACATTGTTGTATGTATATAAATATTCCAGAGTGGAATGTAGTAGTGGCTAGATTCCCCCAGAAGAGATAATTTTTCTACCTCTCAGGGTGATAAAGGAAAACTAAAAGTTTATAGAGAAGACTGAAACCCCACTCCCACATTTAGATGCCATTGAATTTTATCTAAAACCCTCTGTGATAGTATGATTTGTAATAAGAAATATATATATTTGGCCTTCATCCCCATTTCTGGCACAGAGCTCCTGAAACCCTTGCAATTTCCTAAGTGATGAGAGTGATAAAGATGTCTTTATATTCATAACAATCTCCTTTCAACCACACCTGAGCTTATGTGAATCAGATGACTTTTGGAGTGCACCAAAGGATGGAGGCTGGTTGCCAGGGGAACCAACTGTGTGACTGAAGGCTGAACTTTCAGTCCCGCTTCTCTGACCTCCTGGGAGGGATGAGGGGCTGGAACATGGATCAGTCACCAATGGCCAATGATTTAGTCAATCGTGCCTATGTAATGAAGCCTCCATAAAACCCTAAAAGCACAGGGCTCAGAGAGATTCCAGGTTGGTGAAGCAGAACACATCCAGGTGCCACAGTGCCAAGTTCCAAATTCCATGGGGAGAGAAGCTCCTTTGTTTGGGACTGTGCCCTGTGAATCTCGTCATCTGACTGTTGATTCATATCCTTTAATATCCTTTGTAATAAACTGGTAATCTAGTGAGTAATCTGGTTTCCTGAGTTCTATTAGCTGCTCTAGCAAATTAAATCAACTCAAGGATGGGGTCCTGGGAACCTCTGATTTATAGCCAGTCAGTCAGAAGCACCTGGACTTGAGATTGGCATCTGAAGGGGAGGTGGCTGTCTTGTGGAACTGAGCTCTTACCCTGTGATCTGATGCTATCTCCAGATAGATAGTGTTAGAATTGAGTTGAGCCCTGACTGGTATGGCTCAGTGGATGGGGTGTCATCCTGAACTGAAAGGTCACCGATTGATTCTCCATTAGGGCACATGCCTGGGTTGCAGGCCAGGTTCCTGGTTGGGGGGTGTGAGAGAGGCAACTGATCAATGTTTCTCTCCACATCGACGTTTCTCTCCCTCTCTTTCTCCCTCCCTTCCCCTCTCTCTGGAAATAAATAAATAAAAGATCTTTAAAAAAAGAACTGAATTCCATTGTAGGACACCCAGCTGGTGTTGGAGAACTGCTTGGTGTGGGGGAAAAACCTCACACATTGGGATTGGTCCCAGAATTTTACCTTTTCCATTGATTACCCCTACTATGAGGCTCAGGGCTTTAAATTATGTATAAAGAACACTAAATTATAAGAGGTGGCAGAAAGTATTGAAGAGATGCTTTACTATTTCAGATGAGATCAGGCACATTCAAGGTGGTATGGTTATAGACTGGCTCTACTATTTCAAAAAGTGACCCTCAAAGCATGGAAGCCAGTGCTATAAGTAGCTTTTGTTTCATCCAGCTTCTGATTCTCAACCAATGAGAGCCTATCCTCACTCCTGATAGTAAAAGAAATTCTTAGGGCCAGGGTTTTTAAAAAAATGAATACAAGCTTCTAGTATATCATAAATCTTTCCTACTAAACCTTTCCCTGAAATTGTTTTTAAAAAGCTATCTTTTTCTAAAGAAAAAACATAATTACCACATGAAGAAATCAATTTTTCTAAGGGTTGAACCATATGAAATCACCATTTCAGTATGTCAAAAGGTAGAATATTGGCCCTGGCTGGGTAATTTAGTTGGCTAGAGTATCGTCTCAATATGCCAAGGATGTAGGTTCTATCCCCAGTCAGGGCACATACAAGAATCAACAAATGAATGCATAAATGAGTGGAACAAATCTCTTTTTCTTTCTCTCTCTCTCTCTCAAATCAATAAATTTTAAAAAATTGTTTAAAAATGATAGGATATTGACAATTTTATATAGTTCAATCTAAAAAAAGATGACTGAAACTAAAAGAAATATATGGCATTCCTAAGTAAAAGACAAAATATCTTACATGAATTTTTCCAAGTTTGTAGGTTTGACATAACCCCATTCATAATCACAAGGTAATTCTAAACTTCATCAGGAGAAACAAATGACTGAGAATAATCAAGGAACTGCTGAAAAGAAGAACAATGAGAAGGGAGGTGCTCTTCCCCCTTTTAAAAGGTATTACAGCCCTGACTGGTGTGGCTCAGTGGGTTTGGCATCATCCCCGACTGAAAGTTAACTGGTTCAATTCCTGGTCAGGGCACATGCCTGGGTTGCAGGCCAGGTCCCCAATGTGGACATGTGAGAGGCAGCTGATTGATGCTTTTATCAAACATCAGTGTTTCTCTCCCTCTCTTTCTCCCTCCCTTCCCCTCTCACTGAAAATAAATAAATAAAATTTTTAATAAGAATGGATATTACGGAGCTAGAGGAATTGAAATAGTGTGGTACCAGCACAAGAACAGACTGGTAGATCAACAGAACATGACACACAGCCGAAGACAGACCCTAGAATACGTAAACATCTAGGATATGGTAAAAGTTGCATCACAGAATAGAGGGGAAAAGAAACATTATTTCAAAAATGGTATGTTAAGAAAATTGACATAAACAGAGCCACTTTAAAATGGAGCCAGAGCTGTCATTCCAGAAACATTGCTTTGCACATCTTATGCCTCTAGCTTTGGAATGTTTCCACAGGGAAAAAATAACCTTTGAGCTGAGCCTAAGCAACCTTATGCCCCAAAGGACTGTTTGCAAAGATAACAAGACAGCACATATTATGACTACAGGACTGATGACTACAACATTGAAAATTAAACATTGTTTAGAATATCATTATGTTATAACCAATAGAAATGCCTTCCTTCTATTGATGTAATTGTCCCCTTCCATTTCTCACAAATAACCACTACCGCCATCTCCTAAGCAGAATACTACTCCATCTTCTGCCTGAATTAGTGCATCCCGAATAAATTGTTTGATCTCAAATAAGTGCCTCTTGTCTTTCACTGTGAAAGGCATTTTTATTTTTAAGTTAACCTATCCTTAAACAATTGGTAAACTATTTTTTATTAAAGTCAGATGATTACTGCATATCATATCCCAAGTTAATTTAAAATATGTTAAAGTGTTAAGTGTAAAAATTATAATAAAAAAGTATTTAAAGAACTACCATAGTTTTGGGACCATAAGACGCACCTAGGTTTTAGAGGAGGAAAATAGGAAAAAAAATTTTGAAGCAAAAAATGTGGTAAAATATTTAATAACATAAATAACATATCACCAATGTAAATGTAAACAGAACTCAACAGCAACATTAACAACCATTATTCCTCCCAAATTGGGGGGAAAAGTGAGTCTTATAGTCTGCAAAACATGGTACATAGCCCTGGCTGGTGTGGCTCAGTGGATCAAGCACCGGCCTTCAAACCAAAGGGTCACCGATTCAATCCCCAGTCAGGGTACATGCCTGGGTTCCGGACCAGGTCCCCAGTACTGGGCGTGCTAGAGGCAGCTGATGGATGTATCTCTTGCACCCTGCTGTTTCTCTCCCTCTCTTTCTCCCTTCCTTCCCCCCTCTCTAAAAGTAAATAACTAAAATCTTTTTTAAAAAAGATCTATATCAATGAATAATCCTATCATTGTGGGATGGGGTAGGCCTTTCATGCAGAAAAGCAAAGGTAGAAACAAAAAACATTAATAGATATAATTGCATAAAAATCTAAAAAACATGTATAATAACAATAGTGCATAAATAGCATCAGAAGCCAAATGTCTAACTGGGAAAAACATGTGTAATGTATGGTAAAGGGTTAATATCTTTAACATGCAAAGACTTCTTACCAATCAGTAGAAAAAGCTGAATATCCTAGACAAATAGGTGATGGACATAAAGAGAATATTTCAAAAAAAGTTACAAAACGCCTATTTATATATGAAAAATATGCAATTTGCTTATATAATCAATGAAATTCAAATTAAAATGATGTAATGACATTTGTCAGCTATTAGGTTCCCAAGGATTTAGAAATTGATAGTAATTACTGTTGATGAGAGTTGAGGTGAACCACTCCTACTGCTGGTGCAAGTATAAACTTACAACCTTGCTAGGGTGCATACTTCATTAAGAACCTTAGAATTATTTTTATCTTGAGACCTGTAAGTTGATTCCTAGGAATACAGCTGAAAGGTATCATCACAAATGTGAAAAAAATACAAGGGTTTTCACTGAAGAATTGGAAACAGCGTAAATAGTCAAAAAACTAAGAAATTGTTATCTATGGCATGACGGAGGCAGAGATGGAAGTTATGTTGCCACAAACCAAGGAACTGTGAGCACTACCAGGGGCTGGAAAAGGCAGGAACGATCCTCCCCTAAAGCATTCAAAAGGGGCGTGGCCTTGCCAATACCTTGATATTAAACTTCTGGCCTCCAGAACATTGAGAATAAATATTTGCTGTTTTAAAAAAAATATTTGTGGCACATCTATAGGGTGGGAAATTATGTGATAATTTAAAAAGAAGTTCTCAACACTTGATAGCCTAGGGTAACATCCATTATATAAGAAGTGAAACGAGATTTCCGGCCAAGATGGAGACATAGGTGGACACACTGTGCCTCCTCTCACAACCAAAATTAAGGACAGCAAAGATTTAGAAACAAGAAAACAACCAGAACTCATAGAAAATTGAACTGTACGGAAGTCCAACAACCATTCATCCAGACCGGTAAGAGGGGTGGAGTTGCAGCAGGAAAAAGTGGAGGAGCGGACCTGGCACGCAGGCAGCAGCGGCTGACAGATCCCAGGTGCACAGGCAGTGGCTAGCAGACCCCGGGCATGGGGTGGCAATGGTGCAGACCCAGTGAGGCCGCACAAGGCAGCTGGCTGATCAGGTGGTCCCACATTTGCGTGCATATAATCCAGGCGAAGGGGAAGCGGTGGAAGGGACTGTAATCTGAGAGAGAGCAGGGCAAGCGCCATTGTTTCCTCTAGGACCCCGCCCCCACATACAGCATCACTACCCAGCAACTGGGCTGCCCTGCCCTGGGGAACACCTAAGGCTCCACCCCTCACTACGTAACAGCCACGACTAGACAAAAAACAAAACAAAACAAAACACAAAACAGAAACAAAAATGGCTCAAACCAGAGAACAAATCAAAGCCCCAGAGCCAATTTATCTAAGTGATGAAGAGATAGCCAACCTATCAGATGCACAATTCAAAGCCCTGGTGATCAGGATGCTCACAGAATTGGTTGATTTTGCTCACAAATTAGGTGAAAAAATGAAGGCTACAATAAGTGAAATGAAGAAAAATGCACAGGGAACCAATAGAGATGGGAGGAAAACTGGGACTCAAATCAATGGAGTAAACCAGAAGGAAGAAAGAAACAACCAAACAGAAAACAAGGAAGAAACAAGAATTCAAAAAAATGAGGAGAGGCTTAAGAACCTCTGGGACATCTTGAAATGTCCCAACATCCGAATTCTAGGGGTACCAGAAGGGGAAGAGGAAGAGCAACAAATGGAAAACTTATTTGAACAAATAATAAAGGAGAACTTCCCCAATCTAGCAAAGGAAACAGACTTCCAGGAAGTCCAGGAAGCTCAGAGAGTCCCAAAGAAGTTGGACCCAAAGAAGAACACACCAAGGCACATCATGATTACATTAGCCAAGATTAAAATGAAGGAGAGAATTCTAGAAGCAGCAAGGGATAAGGGGACAGTCACCTACAAAGGAGTTCCCATCAGACTGTCAGCTGATTTCTCAAAAGAGACCTTACAGGCAAGAAGGGGCTGGAAAGAAGAATTCCAAGTCATGAAAGTCAAGGACCTACATCCAAGATTGCTCTATCCAGCGAAGCTGTCATTTAGAGTGGAAGGGCAGATAAAGCTCTTCTCAGATAAGGTCAAGTTAAAGGAGTTCATCATCATCAAGCCCTTATTATATGAAATGTTAAAGGGACTTATCTAAGAAGAAGATAAAAATATGAACAGTAAAAAGACAGCAAACTCGGAGATATAAACAACCACACCTAAAACAAAAGCAAACTAAACAAACAGCTAGAACAGGAACAGAAACACAGAAATGGAGATCACATGGAGGGTTAGCAACAGAGGAGTGGGAGGAGGAGAGAGGGGGAAAATGTACAGAGAATAAGTAGCATAGACGGTGGGTAGAAAATAGACAGGGGGAGGGCAAGAATAGTGTGGGAAAAGTAGAAGCTAAAGAACTTATGACACATGGACATGAACTAAAGGGGGGGAATGTGGGTGGGAGGGGGTGTGCAGGGTGGAGGGGAATGAAGGGGGGAAAATGGGACAACTGTAATAGCATAATCAATAAAATATATTTAAAAAAAGAAGTGAAACGAGCAGAATTCTAATTTTTATATACAGTAGGAACACAGTACTGTGGAAAAAACCTTCCATATACATGTATTACATATATTTATATTTATGGACACCCACATGCATGCACATGCACACACACATAAATATACATAAAGGAAAAATTATTAATCATTATAGTGCATACGTGTTGGGCTTATAAGTAATTATTGTTTTCTTTTTCATACCTTTCTATAATCTGTGCAAAACATAGCATAAAATTGACCATTTTAACCATTTTTAAGCTTATGTACAGTACTTTTAAAATTAGGAATGATGAATTACAAATAAGCATGCACTGAGCAGGCTCTGAACTTGCATCTACATTACAATTACAACAGTGTGACAATTATTTATTTCTCTTGACAAAGGACAGGAAAGGAACACAACCCAGGCAGATGAAAAATTTGATGGACTGAAGCAGAACTGAATGTCGTTGTGATGTGTGTTATTCTGAAGGCAGCTTTTCTTTATAGGTTGAGATACATACTTTCACGCTTTTTAAAGTACATATTTTTTCATTTATTGATTTTAGAGAGAGGAAGTAGGGGAGAGAGACAGAAACATCGATTTGTTTCTCCACTTATTCATGCATTCATTGGTTGGCTGTTGTATGTGCCCTGACAGGGGATGGAACCAGCAATGTTGCTGTATCAGAATGACACTCTAACCAACTGAGCTACCCAGTCAGGGTCCTTCAGGCTTTTTAGTGCTGAGGTAAGTGGGGTCCAGACAAGCCAAGAAAGCCACCGAAGGGAAGCTAGGGGCCACTGAGATTGTGGAGGAACAAATTACAGACGTGTGGAAAAATGAATTCAATTGGGATCAATCATTTAAAACTGAACTCAACTGACCCCACAATAATATCTAAGCAGCTCTTCAGGAACATATATTAATCGTAGAAATAAAGATTTGTCCTGAAGAGGCCAGGGAGTCAGGCAAGTCTGTGGACTGGAGTTTTAGGGAGGCTATCAGAGAGCAAGTAAGGTTAAAGGCAAATGCAAAGCCTCAGAGTTCTCCATTCTGAGCCCACCCTTACTTTGCACACCTGCTTGTAACCCCCAACCTTACTTGGCCCACTGATTTCTTTTTAAATCAAAATTGGCTAATTCTAGGCTAAGCCAGTTACTCACTTTGGGCCCTCAGTTACCAGGCCATTGCCTCTGTAGCCTATAGAGCAAATGTGACTTTCCCAGGTAACAATTAGGAAAATGCAGGGCCAATCCCACTAAGACACTGATCCTTTTCAAATGTAGTTACTTCCTTAGCAAGGGACTCAGGGACTATTGGAGCTTGGTTATCAAGTAGCTCCTGGCTTATTTTCATTCTTTCCAGTCTGTTTCAGTGAGGTAAGGGGTGGTTACGAAAGAGTAACCTCTCCTCCTTGTTGTGGAGGCCCCAGGGAGAGGGAGCTAGGGGGTTTCAATGATGTCACAGGAGATAGCAGCTAAGAGGAAGAGAGAAAAGAAAATTGGGCCTCATCTGGAGGAGTAACAAAAGCCCTAGAAAAAGCAGAGCATGGGAATGAAATAGCAGCTTGGGCTAGAGCCAATAGCCCTGAGGTTAGCGGTGGAAATGGCCGAGTGGGGATTTGCACAGTACCGGTGTGAGCAGTCACAATCTCCTTGGAAAACTGACATTGCTCAGGGTCAGTGTTCTCTACTACTACACTCCCACCAACACTGCAAGGCATCCCCCCACTATTCCTTCCAAAATCACTCCTCACCTGCATCTTCCTCTTCACCATGTCAAAGGGAAAGGAGAGGGTCTGAGTCACCGCAGCAGCCAGGCAGACATTGGCAAAGTTCTGGAGGACAGAGAAGCGATCTCGGGGTTCATTCCAGATTTTCTCCAGGTTCATGTAAACCAGGAGGGAGCCAGCAGAGAAAGGGAGAGCACCTGCAAAACAAGGCCAGGAAGAGGCTGCTGAGGTCTAGGGAAATACTGGCTTGAGAACATAAATGCCTATGGGGAATCCAGGGCAAGTAAACAAGACCCTCTCTGGGCTTGTTAAAATCACTCCAGCTGAAGCAGCGGGAAGAAACTTTCTTGGGCAATAACAACGTGCTCTGTTTTGATAGGTGTTGTGTCATTTGTCAAAATGCATCAAATGATTTGCAAAACGTTTGCATACTTTTACTCTATGTAAATTTTACTTTAAAAAGAACCATAAACAAATATTGAACTCTAACCTTGTTCATGATATACATGTTGAAGAGTTGAGGGGTGAAGTATATTGATGTTTGCAAGTTATATGGAAATCATCAAAAATAGCTTTGACTGGTGTGGCCCAGTGGGTTGAGCATTGGACCTGCAAACTAGAAAGTCACTGGTTTGATCCCCAGTCAGTGCACATGCCTGTGTTGTGGGCCAGATCCCCAGTTGGGGGTGTGCAAGAGGCAACCACACGTTGATGTTTCTCTCCCTCTCTTTCTCTCTCCTTCCCTTCTCTCTAAAAATATAAATAAAATTTATATATATGTATATATATGATGGACTGATGAATGCTGGAGGGATGGATAGATGGACATATACATGATAAAGCCAAATATTAATTGTAGCATGTAGGTGGTGGGTATATGGGTGTTTCCAATTTTTTAAAATTTATTTTAGACCGACAGAAAGAGAGGGAGAAAAACATCAATGTGTGAGAAATACATTAGTCAGTTGCTTCTCACACGCCCCCAGCCAGGGACCCAGCCTGCAACCTAGGCATGTGCCCCAACCGGGAAGCAAACCTGTGACCCTTTGGTCCGCAGGCTGGTGCTCAATCCACTGAGCCACAACAGCCAGGGCTGGGTGTTTCCTATTTTATTAAACTTTTCTGGGTGTTTGAAATTGTAAAAAAAAAAATGTTGGAAGAGAATCAGTCTCATAAGAAATAGTGGGCTGCACTTAATCAACTTCTGGAGACAGAGAGGGACTGGTCTGTAGCTGCAAAGGAAACATTCTGTGAAAACTGGAGAGGGAGACTGTAGTGGTGAGAGAGGTTACTTGACCTTGTCTTTGGAAATGATGTGGCCATATCAGGGTCCAGTGGCTACCATGTACTGTATGGCATCCTCTGCTTTCTAGGAAAATATGGTGAGCAAGGAGTATAGTAGGTAGCATTTTCACAAACTTCCAGACACTTTGGGAATCATGTTAATTTTACAGAGGGACTAAGTGTCTCCTTCAAAAAGGGATTTAAAAGAGCAGATAATAGAGGGGTTGCTTGTCCTTAGAATAATATAATATTTATATTTAATAAACACATTAAAAATGATGAACCATTTGCCTTCATTCAGAAAACATTCATGCAGTTTATGCTATGTGCTGGGACCTAGGCCAGGTGCAGGAATACAAAAAAGGGTAGGTTAATTCCTGGAGATGCTCACCGTCTAGTGGTGAGGCCCCTGATAGGTGACATAAGGGTGGCGTGGGGGGTGCTATACAAAGTGCTTTAGGTACACTAGGATCAGAGGGGTTAATTTTGCCTGAGGAGGAATCAGGAAGGACTTCGCAGAAGAGAGAACTTCTCAACTGAGTCTTGAGGAATGAGTAGGAGTTAGCAGACGTAGAGTAGACAGGCAGTCCAGGCAGAGGGAACAGCATGAACAAAGGGAGTAGGTAGTATTTCCAGGAAATGCAAGTATTTCTGTATGGCTGGAGCATTAGCGCAGGTGGAGGTATGACAGGAGAGGAGGTAGGATGGGCTGTTCTGAAGGGTCTGGTAGGCTATAAAGAATTGGGGCTTTTCCCTGTAGCATAAGAGGCAGTGAAGGCTTTTGAGCAGGGCAGTGGAGTGAGGGTGGTGAAACAATCATCTTGCGTTTAGAGAGATCACCACACCCTGGCTGCAGTGCACAGGGCAGACCGGGGCAGGACAGACCCAAGACTGGGAACAGGCAGGAGGAGCCTCTTGTAAGTGTCTATGGGAAAGATGGTGATGTGAGCGTGACCTAGGGCAGAAGAGATGGGGATGGAAAAGGGGGATAGATGGGTGAGTTCAAAGAGGTCAGCTTGACAGCATTTGCTGCCTAAAGTGAGAGTGGAATGAGAGGAAGAGTTGAAGTGAGACTAGGTTTCTTCTGGCTTGGGCCACTGGGTGAAAGAAAGGTGTCTCATTCATTAGGGAGCACAAGAGGAGAGCAGGTGTGAGATTAATGAGGACATTGGGTTTAATCTTGAGTTTTATGAGCCAAGGGAGCATAAGGTGAGGGTGTCCAATAGTAGGTATTCGTACTGCCACAGGGAATTGGTAGCAGTCAGTGGTTAAGAAAGAGGGCCCTGGTGTTATATTGCTAGGTTCTTCCACTTTCTATCCATGTGGTCATGGGGAAGTCACTTAGCTTCCCTCAGCATCTATTTCCTCAACTGTAAAATAAGGCTTAAAAGAAAACTTGTATGGAAAGCATTTAGAACACTGTCTGGCACATAGTAAACACCTATAAATGTTACTACAGAAATGATATTGGGCCCTGACTGGTATGGCTTAGGCGACTGGGCTCGTCCCACAAAGAAAAAAGGTCGCTGGTTTGATTCCCAGTCAGGGTATATGCCTGGGTTGTGGGCTCTGTCCCAGGTCAGGACGTCTATGAGAGGCAATGCATAGGAGAGGCAGCTGATCAATCTTCCGCTCTCACATTGCTGTTTCTCTCCCTCTCCTTCTTCCTCCATTTTCCTCTGTCTAAAAATAAATAAAATCTTTAAAACAAAGAAATTATTATGGGGTTCATTAGAGTACAATGGTGCTTGTTTAAGTCACAGCTTAGATGAGACCACCTAGGGAGGGTAGGGAGAGTGAAAGAAGAGTTAAGGAAGGAGCTGGGGGGATAGTGGTATGTAGGGGGCTGGCAGTGTCAGATGAGCCAGATGAGTGAGATAAGAAAGAGCTGCCAGAGAGATGGGAAAGATATCCAGGAGACAGTGGGGTCCGAGAAGCCAAGTTTCCAGAAGGGGTGATCAATCTCATCATATGCTGCAACAAAGGTCAGATAAAGGGCAAAAGAATACTGGATTGGCCACTGGAGGTCCGGGGTGACCTGTGTGTAGCCTTGGCACAGGCTTCAAACACCACAGAAGCTACAACCACTACCCTGGTTGTGTTCATACATGCACATATGCATACTGAGACTCCTTCCCACAGTCGGATGGGGCGTGTATGGGCATTGTCTTCCAATCAGTTTGGATATAAATACCTCTACACTCTATCCTCCACCCCTCTCTGGGATGTGACAAGCCAAAGTTAGGAGTGGGCTGTATAGCTATGGAATAGAATGAAGCTAAGTGGCTCTATATGGACTAAATCCGTATGACCTTGATCTCAATAAAATGGATTTAACTAGCTATAAAGGTACACAGTACATTCATATGTGTCAAAGAATGCAGCCTTTCCTTGGACAAGGTGAAAATTTCTCTTACCTAAAACTGTAAGGGAAACCCCTCGATAAAGAGCCAGGAATCCTTCCTGTTGATAAACAGTAGAAAAAGCATGGAGGATCCCCCTATACGATGGTTCCAGCATATTCTGCACAATCAAACGCGTTTTGATGAGGTCTGTAGGATATGTCACAATGGTGGAAACCATGCCTGCAAGACTTCCAGCCATGATGGCACTCCACTGGGAAATATGGCCCAGGTCATCCATGAAGAGTACAACAAACCTGGGAGGAAACAGGGGGAAAGCCCAAGGGAGTCAGCTATGGACTGTGCTAGAGTGCTCTACACTATGTGAAACATCTTCCAGCATTGGGAAATGATTTACAAAATGAGAACTACCATACTAATGAATTAGGATTAATTAGTAACACATCAACTCCACTATATTTGTATAACTCTAGTTAGCTGTAAAAAAGAGATGCACAGCCCTCCTCCTATTTATAGCTACCCTTACATCCTTCCCACTTCACTTTAAGTATTTCCCCCTTTTATCCACATAACTGTCAACTCTAGCTTGCCTATGTGGTATAAATTCACAGAAGTACTTGGTAAATACTACAGTGTGGTGTACTCCTTTGCTTCTGTTGAAACTTAAAAGAAATGAAATTGCTTCAAATGATGACTTCGAGCATCCCCAGAAATTGAGTTTTAAAAATATATTGGGTTAATTAGAAGATGTGCTAACTCACTAGTTGTCAGGGAAATGACAAATAAAAATAATAACAGGATACCATTGCTCACCTAGCAGATTGACAAGGATTAAAAACTTGGATAATATTAAGTGATGGTGAAGATGAGTGGAAACAGGATCTCTCACCCACTGCTTGTAGAAGTGCACATTGGTATGGCCATTTTGTAGTATCTAGTAAAATTGAAAGCACGTGTACTTTTACCTCAGCAATCCCCTTTCTAGATGTATAACCTAGAGAAATTCTTGCACATGTACATGTCAAGACACAAACAGCATCTGTAAATGCGAAAAAGTCAAACCACTTAAATGACCATTGGTAGGAAAATGGATAAATTACAGTATAGCCATACAATGGACACTATATAGTTTAAATGAATGATCTTAGAACTACATATTAACATAAATAAATCGTAAAGTTGAGTGAAAAAAGAAAGTTGCAGAGTGACCTATAGTCTATGACAATAATCTATTTAAGTTAAGAAACACACCCACAAAACCATACCTTATATTACTCATGGATAGTTACAGATACATACAAAAAAGTATAAAATATTATTAGCAAATCAATTTCAGTAAAATAAAAAAAAAGTGTAAAATAGACCTCCTGGAAGGTGGAAGAGGGGATGGACTGGGAAAGAGAATGAAGTGGACTGCAGTTTGATCTATGATATTTTATTTCTTTTCTTTTGTTTTGAAGATTTTATTTTTAGAGAGAATGGAAGGGAGAAAGAGAGGGAGAGAAACATTAATGTGTGGTTGCCCCTTGGCATACCCACTAGGGACCTGGCCTGCAGCCTAGGCATGTGCCCTGACTGGGAATAGAACTGGCAACTCTTTGGTTTGCAGGCTAGCAATCAATCCACTGAGCCACCAGCCAGGGCAATATTTTATTTCTTGTATTAAAAAGATATTGAACTGTCTTTTATACTAATTATCTTGCTGTCAATTCTGGATGGTGGGTGTTTGCTACATTATTTTTTGTGTTTCTCTGCAGTTTTACAATGTAGTAAAAAATGGCTTTGGGTAGACTTTTCCAAATGCAAAATAGAAAGTTATTCTGTTACAATCCCTCTTTTGGGGAGCAGCACATCCCTAGGCACAAGGGCCTACCTGGGCAGAAATTGTTATAAGGGGATGTTTACATGACATATGTTCCCTGGTCAGGAACAGGAAGCAACGGAATTTTACTCCATCTTGCTGATGATGCTAAAATCAAAAATGACTTGGAAACTAGGAAATAAATATTTTGTTCCAGACACTGGGGAGGGAGAGAGGGAGAGGGATAGCAAGGGTTTGAATAAAAGAAAGTGAACAGAACTAGGCTAAAATAAAAGTACTGTATCTTTAAATAACTGAGACTATCCCTAGTGCTTTGACTTTCAAACCTCCAGTGAAGAGGTGTCTTTTCTGCTTCTTCAGTTTGGCAGCAAACCAGGGCCCTAAATAAGATGAGTGGGTCTGCAGGTGCAGTTATTTAAGGGGTTCTAGGATGGCTCCTTGCTCTCAAGTAAATGCAATGATTTCTATTTTTTTAAGGCAGTTCATTAATGAGAAACTTTTTTAAATTAATTTTTAAAAAATATTTTATTTATTTATGTTTAGAGGGGAAGGGAATGAGAGAGGGAGAGAAATATCAATGTATGGTTGCTTCTCAGGCATCCCCTGCTGGGAACTATCCTGCAACCCAGGCAAGTGCCCTGACTGGGAATCGAACAACGATCCCTTGGTTTGCAGGCCTGTGCTCAATCCACTGAGCTACACCAGCCAGGGCTAATTTCTTGTTTAAAAAAATAAAAAGCATCTCCTTCAAGCTGTAGGAAAATCTTGACTTCATTTTGTTAATGTACCTTAACTGCGCTGACTGAAACAGTGGTCTGAGTTAACCATCTACTTTTTAAAGATCCAAGTAACTAGATCTGGCTACCACCAATGGGCCATTTGCCTCAGTTTCACTGCCTGTATACTTCCTTGTTTCTCCCTCTTCTCTCCTCTGGCCAGTCAAGTTGGTGGTGGGGGGTGGACCTCAGAAGAGGAAGGGAAGATTGAGGAAATGAAAATGCTTGACTGGAGGAATGGTCTACAGTAAGGTAACCACCTAGAAAAACATGGAGTTTGAAATGCCAAAGGAAACACCATTCATTCTCATTGCCTCACCCTTATTCCCTATCCCACTTGGCCACTTCTGGGGCATTAATTAATTCATTATCCATTTATTGAATGTCTACAATGTACCAGACACTGTGCTAAAACTCAGCATAGATCAGAAGAGAGTCCTGCTAAAGAAATGACTGGTAAGGGCAACGGGAGAGGAAATATGCTTTTGGTTAACTTGATGAGCTAGGAAGAGGAACTGTCTTATATCAGATTGCCTTATAAAGTCAGGTCTTCCCTTGAGGGACAATTAAAATAAAAAAAATAAAGTCAGGTCTTCCTATCAAATACACAAAATTTAAAAAGAACCAAAGGAAGTCCCTTCTTAAACACCAATCACCTGATACAGAGAAAATGATCACTTATCATACCCCTTAGAATCACAGAGTCAAGGCAGGCAACCCTAATAGGCCATTGATCTCACCCTGGTCTCCACATTGTAAGTTCTTGTTTGATTGGCCAGGGCACCAGTGTTTCCCCTTCTGCTCTCCCCCCACCCCCAAACACATGCATGCTAGTTTTTTCCAGTGAGACTGGATAAGCTGGTGAACAGCAGTGACCCATTCTTTTCAACCACACAAATATTGCACACACCCTGGATATATGTGGTTAAACTGCCAACACTTCAACCTAATACAAGTTAGCAGCCAAACACAAGCTCATGAAGTGGTTACACAATAAGGAGTTGGTGTTGCTTATGAACAATTTCAGAGCTGTAAGGACCCAAACCAATGCTTATACAGTTAGACAAGCAGTTGTGGTACAAACTTGGGTGAGGGCTACTTGATATATTTGAAAGCCATGCATTGTGTTAGGTATTATTTATTTATTACAAGTACCTAGCACCTAATAGACTCTCCCAAGCGTACTCTTTGGATTGTTAACCCAAATAAGCACACCCTTCAGTATCACAATGGTGAACACAGCTCTGGACTGTGGAGTCAGAAGATCTGGTTTCAAGCTCCAGGTCTGTCATTAATTGTGTTTGTAGACAAGTTATTTAACCACTGCATTCCATTCTCTGAACATGCAGGTGTTTACTCTTTGCTGAAATCCATGATCATAAGCTGTACCATTACCCCCACACAATGATTCTGCAAATTCATGGTCAGGAAAGAGTAGAGATGAATCAGTATAATGACGGACCAAAGGTATCGTCTATACATAGGAAGGATGGCACCATGATTAATCAACCATTTTGCTTTCTATCTATACCCAGCCATTCACTGAGATACTTCCTTTTAGTTTCCAGAAAAAAAAAAACTTGCAGGAAAAAAATTAGCAAACCTGGCTCAAGTACCTATCTTTTCTTCCTCTACCATGGATCAAATATTCTCCACTCCTATTGTCATCAGTCTGTTTCAGGTGCCCTCAGCTGTCACATAGACTAGTGCAATAGGTTCCTAACCGGTCCTACCATGCGCCCCTAGTCTTCTTCCTCTGTTAGTCATCCTACCCTGCTTCCAGATGACAATTATGACTGTTGAATTACTTTAATCACAGCATTCCCCTGCCACCAAAAATCTCCCACAGCTACCCTTGCATACCAAGTCAAGTCCAAACTCCTTAACCCCGCCCTCCAACACCTGATCCCAACCTGTTTTTCTGGCTGTATTTCCCATTACAGTTGTAGACACACCTTATGCTGCAGTCATGCTGCACGCCTTCCACCCATATGCTTGACATTACCTGCAATATCTTTCTCTCCATCTTTGCCCAGCAAACTCCTACTCATTCTCCTAAGACCAAACTCAGATGGTTTTTTTCCTCTGAGAAGTCTTCACTTCTCTTCCTCCTCATCCTTCATCAGAAGTGTTTATTTCTATAGCATTTTAACCATGGAAATCACACACTAGGGACACACTGGTCTTATTCTTCCATTACTTTGTAAGCTCGGGGCACAGGGACCATGCACCTTTCATCCTTACCTCATCCCCAGCATCATGCATACATGCATACAGTGTGTACTTAATGAAGACTCAGTACATTAAAATCAAATAAAGGCAGAGAGAAAGGAAGTATGATGTAATAGAGTATGAGATTTGATATCAGAAAGGCAGGTAGTGGCACTCAGCTCTGTCACCGATGAATGATATGGCCAGTCTGTGTCCCATTCTGCATCTGTAAAATGGACATATTTCCCACCCTATGAACCTTACAGGGTAGTAGGTAGGAGTTTTAAAAATTCAATGATGTACACATGTATGTACACACAGACAAAATGACTATATGGAGGTGATAGATACATTAATTACCTTGATCGAGATAATTATTTCACATGTATATCAACATATCCAGTTGTACACCTTAAATATATACAACTTTTATGTCAATTATATCTCAATAAAGGTGTTTTAAAAATCTAATGATGTATATATTAGGTGGTTACCAGGAAAGCCACAATACTTAAACCAGCCTTTGAAGTTGTCTTCTTCCTCTGGTATGTATTCCAAAGGAAGATTTCCATACTGGCTTGGTGGAGAAGAGAGTGAAGTGGGGAGAAGTTGAGTCATTAAAATTCAGAGAGCTGTCTACAGACTTCAGGCCAGAAGTTGCTGAGGGCAAGGGGATCCTGGGGAGGAAAGAGAGCCTTGACAGAAATGCCTGGTGATCTCAGTACCTTCCCTTCTCAGAGGAAGACAACGTAAAACTATTCCCAGGCGGTAAGTGGAATGGGTCCTGGCCTGCAGGACTCAGTGATAAGGTTGATTCCATCTTCCTTGTCAGCTGCCACGTGAGCCTTGCAGCTCTGGCCTCCCAGAGTCAAAGGCAAAATTCTTTGACTGTTAGCCTTCAAGGCTGAACAATGTGGTCAAGGCTGTGGGCTGTTGATCTAATTCAGAGCCAAGGCTAGACTTTAGAGTTTGCACTGGGACCCCCACTGAGGAACACAGAGACCATCCTTGCAAGCATAGAAACATCTGTTCCTGAAATTCCATCACTGTTTTAGGCTTTGTTTCCAGCTAAAATGCAAATAAATATCTGTGAGCTTTGAGGAAGCTTGAAAACTCGTCTGGCATTATGCAGTCCTAAGAAGCAGCTGTTGAAGTAAGCCCAAAGTGAGTGTGGAGTGAGCAGTACAGCATGGGGAGGTGTTGGACCCTAAAGGCAAGCTTCATTCAGAGTGTGTGTGTGTGTGTGTGTGTGTGTGTGTGTGTGTGTGTGTAAACCTGTAGCCTGTTTTGTGGCAATGGAGGGAGTCCTCTGGCCCTACCAAACACTTTTTTCTGGGGGCTTTCAGCACACAGGCACAGTTGCATACACACACTTCAAACGGGTCTGTCTCTCCTAGGCTAGTCAAGGCAGTTTCCAAGTTGATGGACGGTGGGAATGGTTAGGGGCCATCTTTCTGGAGGTCTCTTCACTCCATCTCCCAAATCCCCTTTTGCCACATGCCACCCCCTCACCTGTCCTACCCGGTGAGCCTCTCTGGGTTAGGGCTGCCCCTACAAAACTGCACCTGGCCGGGAAGAAATTCCAAGAGCACATGACAAACTCGGAGGCTGCGCTTTGGGGGCTGTAGATGTTTCCTGTCGGCCAAAGTGCCCCGAGGGTCTTCCACGCAATTAGGAAAACGGCCTGGCAGCAGGGCCCTGACCCCGGGAACTCCAATGGTCCCGGCTCCCGGCCCACCCGCCCGCACTGCCCGGCCCTTACTTGCGGTAGGCAGTGAGCTGCAAGGCGCTGTAAGGGAAGAGGCGCAGGCAGGCCACCGTATTCCCCTTCCACAGGGCCCGGGGCCCCTCGGCCCGCCACATGGCGAGCGCTGTGGTCCACGGCCCTCGGTCGCGACCTCGCACCACGCCGACCTGGGCTAGCACAGTCACGAGCTCCAGTGGTGCGGTGAGACTCAAGCTGAGCGCCCCAGCCAGCCCCGCGCACAGCAGCCGCTGGCTGCCGGTCAGCCGGCCATCACGCCGCCACGTCGCCATCGCGCCCCGCCGGCCGAGCCCCGGCCCGGGACACCGGAACTCGGAGTGTCTCGGGCCTGGGGCTCCCGGGCTCTCGGCAGAGGGGGCAGACGAAGCCCTCCCGCAGGGGGACGGACGCGCGGCCAACCCGGGAAGCCTGTCCCGCCCTGGCGGCCTTAGATGGGGTGGGGTGGGGTGCGGTGGGTGGAGCGGAGGAGGCCGCCACAGCCCAAGGCCTCCCGGATTTGCCATTTGCTCTGCAGCTGGCAAGTTTCTGTTTGCTGTTGAGAAAAGAGTCACTGTGCTCTCTCCAGGCCCAGCCAGCTAGACTTCTGGTTTCCTAAGTATTCACCCCTGCCTGTCTTCTTGTATACCCTGTGAGGGTTCAGAACCAGTCACCCTAAAATGTTCCTCTGTGGTGTGCAGATTATTTTAAGATAAAGGCTAAACCAGATCCTGCAAGCTCATGAGAAACTTTTCTCTTTCCCATAAAGAATTTAAATTAGGGCCCTTGTCCACACTGAGTTAATCGGAAATGACTTTTTTGACGTATCAACATGGCAGGGCAAATGTCTAATCACTGAATACTTGCTCTTCTGAGTGTCCTGGGAATGGCCTTCCTTCCCTCTGAAACACCAAAGAGCCTTACTTCATCCTTAGCTCAGAATGTCATATACACCTCATTTTCCCTTTCTGTCTCTGACCCTCTCGTGTGTGGAGGACGGAATCTCTGTCTCTCATGTATGTGAGGTTCTCTCATACGTATGTATGCAATTATATTTATTTTATCTTGTTAATTGGTCTATGTTGGTTTGATTATTAGACTAGCCAAAACAACCTTAAAAGATAGTGAAAAGTTTCTTTCTCCCCCACAACCCCACTATTTCCCTTCCATAATCTACCTCACCCCTTTCTCCCCTGGCTTCTGTTCTCTTTCATCCAACCTCTTTTTTTTTTTCTACCCCAAGACAAAGCCTTGCAGATTTTTCAGTGTAAAAGAAAAAATCTGTAACACACACAGCTGCTACCTATCAGACACTTGTCAAGTACAGGTTTTGGGCTTTATACACTTCATCTCATTTAGTCCTCATAACAGCCCTTAGTAGGTGTGCCCTCATTTGGAGAGGCCGTAGATATGGTGGTTAGAGCCTGGACCCTGAAACCTGCATTACAATCTTGGCTCTGCGGTTCATCAGCAGTGTGCCCTTGGGGAAGTCACTCAACCTCCCAGTGCCTCAGTTGCTTCATTTATAGTTTCTTCCTCTAGGGGGTGTTACAAAGATTACATGTATAATGACATACAGGTAAACACCATGTATATGTTAAGTATGATTAGATATTATTTTACAGAGGAAACCAAGATAGATTCACTTGCTCCAGGTCACACAGCTACTACTACTATGCAGTCAGGAGTAAAATTTAGGTCAGTTTTATGCCAACACCCACTATCAGCTACACTACACATACACCTGACTGTAGAGTGTAACTCGGACATTTTTAATGGATCTCTTAGCTAAAAGGACAGTAGTGGGAAAGAGGGGCTAAGAGTGAGTTGGCAAGAATCCAAGACAGATTTTGATAAATTAAAAAAAATTCTGACCTGACCTGTGTGGCTCGGTTGGTTGGGCATCATCCCACAAGGTGAAATGTCTGGTTTGATTCCTAGTCAGGACACATGCCTGGGTTGCAGGTTTGGTCCCGTGGTTGGGGTGTGTGCAAGAGGCAACTGATGGGTGTTCCTCTCTTGCATCAATGTTTCTCTCCATCTCTTTCTCCCTCCCTTCTACTCTCTCTAAAAATAAATAAATAAAATCTAAAAAAAAAGAATTCTGAATTTCTCTCTCTTTATATTTTTATCCTTTTGAGAAAAAATAAATACAGAATTTAATGTTGGCTCATTGGTGATTTGGTTACAGAGTATGAATATATTTCTAAAAAATTTGTTTCTATATCAATTAAAACATAAGTCATGTTTCATAGGAGTACATAGCAAATAAATGGGATTACAAAGGTATTTTACATGAATTGGGATCTTGTGATGTTGGCTTTATAGAACATGGTACACTTGTGTAAAAGCATCACCAAGAGTGTGACATCAAGTAGAAATTAGAATTGGTCATTTGCCCATTGTCTTCCTTATATATCACATATCCCAACACCCAATTTTTTTTTTAGCCACATATGTGAGTACAGGGGTGGTATTGATCCTTGGTGGTGTGAAGGGTAGTGGCAGATGCTCTAAACTGTGATTTTTATGGTATAGACCAGGGCAGAGAGACCAGAACCGATCTATAATAAGAATAAAAAGGACAGGGACAGTCAGCAGTCTGTTAGTATAAGACATCTCGGGTACACAATTGCTTTTAGGCTTCTATGGTTATATTCTCTATTTAATGACACACATGATAAAGGAAGCTTTTCTAAAAGGTATTGCAGCATTTAGATTGAGAGGACTTGCTCTAATTACAGAAGCCTTGCTCTGCTCTCAATGATTGGGGTGTTGACGTAAGAAACATCTAAACTTTTAGAAAATTTTGTAAGACTTTATTTGAGCCAAACAGAGGATACTACCTGGAAGCAAGATCTTAACAGACTGAGATAAATGCTTCAAGTAGCTTTATCCACTTCTTCCTTTTGAATAGATTTAAATAATTGATTGACCAGAGTCACTAGTTTATCTGCATGTGTGGTTGCCTAGTTTATCTCATGTTATTTAATCAGAATTACTCCTCAGCTACTCCTTCCAGAAATGCCAAATGGAGCATTACAATCATTTTAATGATTCTTAAAAGTGTCTAGAGAAAATCCTGAATATTGTTTGAAAGATTTTTCATAAGGATCAAAGAAAGCAAGTATGGTTTCATCAGGTTTTTGTCCTCATTGCTGGGCTTTTGTCTAATCTATTTTCCAGGGGAAAATCTCAGGGATGGCTTGGTGAAGCAGGTGGGCTAATTCCTTGCAATTTTCTAGGTCCGTTTTTCTTTGTTAAAAAAAAACCTCTAAAGAAGTTTTCTATCATACCTTACTTAGCCATTCTGCTTCTTTGCTCTCAGAAATCAATGGGTGTATTAGTTGGAACAGGTCAGAATAGCCAGGATCATATATTCTAACAAATAAAATTCTTTTGCCAATCCAACAAGGTCTAGGAGAAAATCAGGAACATTTTTAGTTCAATTTCTTTTTTCTTTTTTAAAGGATTTTATCTATTCATTCAGAGAGAGTGGAAGGGAGGGGGAAAGAGAGGGTGAGAAACATCAATGTGTGGTTGCCTCTCACATGGCCCCCCACTGGGGACCTGGCCTGCAACCCAGGCATGTGCCCTGACTGGGAATCGAACTGGTGACCCTTTAGTTTGCAGCCCGAGCTCAATCCACTGAGCTACACCAGCCAGGGCTTTAGTTCAATTTCTTTTTTTTTCCTTTTTTTAATTATATTTTATTGATTATGCTATAACAGTTGTCCCATTTCCCCCCTTCATTCCCCTCCACCCTGCACACCCCCTCCCACCCACATTCCCCCCTTTAGTTCATGCCCATGTGTCATAAGTTCTTTAGCTTCTACATTTCC